>MJUU01015353.1:61986-96092 GCA_002080025.1 Modiolus philippinarum | reverse complement strand
CTGAGAAAAGGACTTGAATGTGAAACTATGTCGCAATGTTTATGTGCTTATTGAACCATGAAAACAAGGTCAAGGTCATCGAAAATATATGCTGCTGGAAAGGTCATCACTTGGTGGTGCTGTGGACCAAAGATGATGTTTGTATGTATTACCCTTGAAAAGTTATGAAGGTTTTAGAAAAAAGTTTACGCCGGATTGCTATACCTATGTCTCGCCTTCAGCGACTTTCGTCGCAGGCGAGACAATGATGTTTTTTCCAAAAAATCATTTACAGATTTTTCACAAATACGAAAGGAAGCTTCCTTAATTTGGTAAAGTTCAACCTTGAGTATCAAAATCATTAAAATCCCTGAAGGCAATCTTGAGTTATCATATTACAATGTACATAGAGCTTATTCTCAAAATATGCACTTTTTCATATAAAAATGAAGTTTTTTCCCAAAAATCTTTTTCAGATTTTCCACAAAAACGAAAGGGAGCTTCCTTTGGTAAAGTTCAACCTTGAGTATTAAAATCATTAAAATCCCTGAAGGCAATCTTGAGTTATCGTACGACATAGAGCTAATTCTCAAAATATGCAATTTTTCTTATAAAAATGAAGTTTTTTCCCAAAAATTATTTTCAGATTTTCCACAAAAACAAAAGAGAGCTTCCTTTTGTAAAGTTCAACCTTGAGTATTAAAATCATTAAAATCCCTGAAGGCAATCTTGAGTTATTGTACGACATAGAGCTAATTCTCAAAATATGCTTTTTTTCATATAAAAATGAAGTTTTCCCCAAAAATCATTTTCCGATTTTCTTCAAAAACGAAAGGCAGCTTCCTTCAGTCAAGTGCAACTTTGAGTAAAAAAATCATAAAAATCCGTTGTAAAGGCATTCTTGAGTTATTGTAATATATGGTTACTGACGCCATTACGCGGCGTCACTATGTGTTCTTTAACAGATTTTTTTACAATTCACTGGACTCTAGGCAGGATATAAACATTACACAGTACGTAAGTGACCTAATATGGTATATACACGGTCAGTAAATTGAATATTTGGCTCGAGCTACGCTCTCGTCCGATATGGAATTTACTGACCATGTATATACCATATAAGGTCACTTACAGACTGTGTAATCTATAATACTAATATTTTATACTCTTCACTTTTTTTTGTTTAACATCACTTCTTATCACAAAACAAATAGTTTAAATTACGCAATTATGAAGTTGAGTTACTTCCCCTTCCTGTGTTGTGAAAAAGAAACAAGATTGCTACGCGTAGCTATGTCCCCCGCCGCCGCAGAAAAGTCAATAAAGTCCCATTTCTCATGTAAAATTTTGAAAATCAAAATGGCGGCAGGATATGATCAACTGCATTAGGTGGCAAATAGCTAAGCAAAATTTTAGCAAAATCCCTTAATTGGAGTATAACGAGATGTGTCCAGAAAGTCTCCCTATGTTGTAGTATGCATTAAGTCCATAAAGTCCAATAACTCCCTTAAAATTTGTCGATTCAAAATGGCGATGTGATATGATCTATTACATATAACGTCTAACAATCCTGTATAATTAGAATGAATTCGGACTATCAGTTTCTGAGGAGTTGCGTCCACAAGATTTGTCATTGTATAACAATGTGGAAATAATCAAAGTCCCATAACTCCCACAAAATTTGACGAATTAAAATGGCGATGCAATATTATCTTGTACTAATGGTTGCTAACAATCCTGTAAAATTTGAATGAATTCTGACCAGCGGTTTCTGAGGAGTTGCGTCCACAAGATTTGCCATTGTATAACAATGTGGAAATAATCAAAGTCCCATAACTCCCACAAAATTTGACGAATCAAAATGGCGGTGCGATATGATCTAGTACATACAGTGGCTAACAATCCTACAAAATTTGAACAAAATCCAATACACGGTTTCTGAGGAGTTGCGTCCACAAGATCTCCAGTTGTATAGTATTGCTAAAAATGGTCAAAGTCCCATAACTCCTATAAAAATTGACGAATCAAAATGGCGGTGCGATATGATCTAGTACATATAGTGACTAACAATCCTACAAAATTTGAACATAATCCAATACACAGTTTCCGATGAGTTGCGTCCACAAGAAAGTGTGACAGACAGACGGACGGACACACGGACGCAGACCATTACTATGTCCCACCGTCGCTGTGCGGCGGGGGACAATTAAAGAGGCTTTTAAATGTTATTTTTTACTAAAAATTGTATATCAATTCTTATAAAATCAAAAATTAACTACTTTCAAGAGATAATATTGAAATTTAACAAACTTACTGCAAATGATTGCAAATTCAATTTTTGTTTAATACTTTCATTGACCTATTGAAAGTTTAACTATTTATTTAAAACTTGATAAGTTTATTGTAATGTCAATTTACTTAGCCATGGGGCTAATACTACCTTGTCCCTTTTAAAAAAAAGAATTGTACCATTTGGATTTGAACACTGCACCCAAAGAACAAGGCAGCAAACAAGGAATTTTAAGCAAATTATTCATACCAAAATAGCAAAGCATATATGATAAAACAAAAAATCCCTCATTGTGAGGGGAATAAAAACATCTCTCTAATGTTGAAACATTAAAAACTTTGAAATTGAAGGAAATAACTATGAAAAGTTTGAGATAGTACCTGCAAAAGGCAGCAAACAAGGAATGTTAAGCAAACAATTCAAACCGAAACAGCAAAGCATGTAAATGATAAAAGCATTTGTGCCTACAAAACAAAAAATACAAAATAGAACTATTCATTAAGGGTGGAAGAAAGACCGCACATAAGTCCATTGTCCAACCTAGAAAATTAATAGGATGCTTCCTAACTGGCGCCAAATTTTTGTACTAGTAATTGGCGACAAACAATCCAAGTTGGCGACTTTTCTAGCGACAAATATACAGAAGCCAGAGCCATCCCTGGAAGTCTACTAGCCAGGTGAAGTTGACATTCAGAACACAGACAGTATGTCAGAATCACAGCCGCTTGTTTCATTTAAAGTTTTACCCCTCTCACTCTCTAGCTACTGTACTTTGCACAGGCACTTGTTTCATAAAAGTAGAGGGACGGACTGACATTTTTTAAGCTGTGCTACTTTGACTTTGAAAGAAGTCCAATACATCGGCAAACGAAATACAGAAACAATGAACATGGTGAAGAGGGTTGTACAGGGGGTATCGTGCACAGGTGTTCCGAGAAATAAAATGTCTCAACACAAGGAAAAAAAATTAGAAATTGGCTTGCACAATGCCCTTTTTCGGTTTGCATGAAACACGGCATATATCGACTGTCCAACACAGCAACACATGAAAAAAATATGCAAACGCGCTGCACAAACCCTGTGACTGTAAACCTCAGTCAGTGAATTATTTGAGACGTGACGTGTACGCGTGTTCAGGACCGGAGGGTATGTCCGTACTTGAAAATCAGTAATTTCACTACCAGTGCCTCCTCATCCGGGGATCAAACCCTGGACCTTTTGCTTCGTAGACAGCCTCGCTACCGAATGAGCTAAAAAAATACTCCGTTAGCTCAGTCGATTTTTACTGGCTATATATCTACTACCTGATTACAACTCAGGTATGCACCTCTGTGACACTTTTATCATGATCATTGTTGAAAGTGCACTGTAACAAAATGACTTGTTATACATAAGTTGCAGTTATATTTTTCACGTGTGTGTATTTATGTGTATTTGGTTGATGAAACGTGAAAGGCGAGGCGGTGGACTGGTAAAAATGGAATTTGCTTACCAATTTTGTCGCACGGTATGGTCCTGAGTATGGAATTGCATTGTCTGCAAGACCAGTTTTTACATCCATGACTGTGTATTTATGTTGATCTTCATAACATAATCTTCACATACTGTATAATAGTCAACAAGCACTTGTCAACAAAACCATTTTAAAATTGCCTCTCAAATTTGATTGGTTATTTCTATTTTTTGAAGTGCTTGCCATAGATCGATATGATAAAATCCGAGAGTAGTCCGAAAAACATCTGGTTCTTCCCACTTCCGGTCTAATGATGGCTGGATCTGGAGTGATTGAGGGTCCTCTTAGTAAATGGACAAATGTTATGAAAGGATGGCAGTATCGTTGGTTTGTTTTGGACGAAGCAGCAGGTCTGCTGTCTTACTATACTGTAAGCAAAAAGGGTAAATCATTATGGGGAAAATGGCGAAAAATTTGTAGATTTTTTTTGCCATTTTGGTTGGTTGGTTGTTACTGACTTGGTATCCCTATAACCCTTTTCAAAAAGTGTTGTTATCTTTTCCTGGATTGGAAGTCTTCCATCAAATGGAGATACAAACACTATTTGCTTCCGGTTAATATGAGGACAGGTATAACCTATGACTATGTGGAAGCGAAGCTGAATTCAATTGGAGTGTGACAGGACAGCCTATCTACGTTGTATTAGGTAGATATATAGCCAGTAAAAATCGACTGAGCTAACGGAATATTTCTTTAGCTCATTTGGTTAGGTGGCTGGCTGAAGTGCTAGAGGTCCCGGGTTCGATCCCCGGAGCTGACCATTGCAATTTTATAAGGAGATTCATGCTTTCCGGTTACAGGTGAAAAACTGTTGTATACTGTAGGTTTCCCTTCGTCAGTGTTTATCAGGGACAATAGGAAAATGGCATTGGTAGAACAAGAGGGGAGGATCTGGCTTATGGACCCCCCTTTTATGAAAAAGAACCATGCTGAATAAACGCAAAAAATCAACAAAAAATTCACTGGAACTACACTCTCCTTAAACCCAAATGGAACCACCCTTTGTGAAGCACGACTAATGATCCACCCGGTTATGGATATTACAGCTTGAATATTTTCATGTGATGTAGCTGTGACTCCTTGTGTTATGCGTTGTCAAACAACGGCAGTAGAATACCGAAGGAACTAAGGAGTGAAATTTACAAAAATCGAAGTCCAAGAACATGTCCAAAACGAGAACACAGAAAAAAATGATGTCAGACACAAAACAATGACTCTAGGCAGATACAAAGCACAGAAATAGAAATCAATGTCAAGCGTGTAAATATACGGTACAATCACAGGCACTTGTTTCATTCGGGATATCTTTCAGTATGCAAGGGGAAGGGAAGGAGACATAAAATATGAAATACAGGCATAAATCGTGTAATTACATTTTATAATGCAGGGATTGACACTAAATTTAATTTTTAGTAAACAAAAGGACTACAAGATTCCTGAATTCACTAGTCCCACGACGATTTTACCGGCCCGAAACAAATATAACTTTAAAAAATTTTCAAACTTTTACCATACCAAAGGACTACCAAGTTACAAATTCTAGTAGTCCTTCCTCAAATTCACTAGCCTGGGGCTACAGGACTACTGTTAGAGTTGAACCATGTAAAGTCTTTTTCATTTAAAGTACTGTAGCAGTTAAATATTTCCGTCAGGAAAATTTGTCCAGACGGAATAAATCTCATAGAAAGATATGTCCGCACATTTATTTTGCTAGGAATAGTTGTCTGAGGACATATTTTCCTAGAAATAGATGTCCTCCCGGATTCATTTTCCCAGGAATGTCTGTCCATGGACTTTAGTTTCCTAGTAATAACTATCCCCTTGGACATATTTCTACCCGAAAATATTTATCACTTACAAAAGAAGCAACCTCCTGAGCAACGTCTCCTAAATTTCAACTACATTGTACTACTGACGGGATGGTTTTGTTTCTTTTTCAAAGTAAGTGAACATGATAGGGTTTGGCATTGGTTTTTACAACATCACGGACAGCATGTTCTTGACCCAATCAATTAAAAAAATATACATATCTTTCAAGTTTTACCTCACTTTAAAGACCTTTAAAGCTGCACCTTTGCTTTTGCGTAGCCATAGGTATAAATGATTCGCCTGCAGAATAGTTATTGACAAAAGTTAATAAATTATTCAATCTTTACCTAAAAGTACTGACAAAGTAAAGCAAAAATTGTACAAACCTTATTTTTCCTTAAACTATTTGTGACCGCCAGTTTTTTCTATACGATTTTAGAAGGTTTCATTCAAAGGAAAGCCAGAATGGTTGGTCCGCTGACCACTCGGGGCAATTCGGTTGTATAACGGATCACACAGAGGAGGTGTTTCGGGATAGACCCCGTGATTTTTTTCTGCAAAACTTAAAAAAATTTCATGCAAAATTTAGGCACAAAATTGACTGGAACCCCTTTTTATGGAACTCCATTGGAACCATTATCAGCCGCGGTGCCATTCCATAGGCACTAGTTTCAGAAAAAAAATACCCTCCAAGGTATTTTTTTTCCCAAACAAGTGCCTGTGAGCCATTCACCGTGACGATTTATAACAGACAAACCGCAGTATTAACGGACCATACTGCAGTCAAATTTAGGCTTGCATTGGACAATGGCATTGGACAATTCATATGAAAACAAGGGTTAATTTCCCTTACGCTGCATGTGTTTAAAGGTTAAGATCAAATAATGATTATTATTATTGTGGTAAAAATCAAGTAAACACGTTTGTCTGCAAATGAAGACGAAACAGTAGGACACAATTCATCCAAAAATATAGTATTTGAAGATTAATTGTGAAACGTAATAAAAAAATGAATTTGTGTTTAGAAGTCCGTACGTGAAAAGAAGCTCTGAGCATTATTGATAGATATAACATAAAAGAGTTTGTTTATATAATATGACAAAAATGATTCCCAGGCAAAAATTACACTGCTATGATACTCAACTTCATGTCTATCAGCTTTCATACATGTTTTGCATTTTTGGATTCCCAATGTTTTAATTTTCTCTGCACTGAACACAAGGGCTTGTTACGAAATAATGATAATAACTTAACTTTGCTAATATCATTGAAGTGTGTGTGTGTGTGTTTTTTAGCTCACCTGGCCCGAAGGGCCATGTGAGCTATTGCCATCACTATGCGTCCGTCGTCTGTCCGTCAACAATTTCAAAAATCTTCTCCTCTGAAACCGCTGGGCCAAATGCAACCAAACTTGGCCTGAATCATCACCAGGGTATGGCTTCTCAAAGTTATGTTCGATTAGTTGGCCGGTCAAAAAACATGGCTGCCATTGCTAAAAATAGAACATAGGGGTAAAATGCAGTTTTTGGCTAATAACTCGAAAACCGTTATAGATATAAAAAATCTGACATGTGGTAAAATGATCAGCATGATGAGATCCACCCACTGTGCAATTTTCAAGAAAATCTGAAAACCCATCCCGGAGTTACATTGTATAGCCCTTTTTCCGTTAAATTTTCAAAATTTTTGCATTTTTTATTTTTTATTTCAAAAAGTGTAACAGATAGAGGTCAAGTGTAAATTGCAAAAATGTTCAGCATATCAAGATCTACTTGCCCTGAAATTTTGAAGAAAATCCATAAACCCTTGTAGGAGTTATTGCCCTTTTTTCACCGAATTTTTTAAATTTTCGTATTTTTCAGCTATTATTTCCACAATTATAGAAGATGAAGGTTAAGTGTAAATTGATGAAATGTTTGCCATACTGTGGCGACTTCAAAACTTATGTTGAAATTTGTTTCTTGACTGCCATTTTCAAAATGGCCGCCAAAAAAAGGCGGGAAAATTCAACATTGTCAGATTTCAATGAAATTTGGTTTCCAAATAGATCTTGATGTTGCGAGTGCAAATCCGGTGTTGAAAATTGTTCCTTGACCGCCATTTTCAAAATGGTCACCAAAAAAGGCGGGAAAATTCAACATTGTCCGATTTCAATGAAATTTGGTTTCCAAGTAAATATTGATGTTGCGACTTCAAAACCGATGTTGAAAATTGTTCATTGACCGCCATTTCAAAAAAGCCACCAAAAAAAGCGGAAAAATTCAACATTGTCCGATTTCAATGAAATTTGGTTTCCAAGTAGATATTGATGTTGCGACTTCAAAACTGATGTTGAAAATTGTTCGTTGACCGCCATTTTCAAAATGGCCGCCAAAAAAGGCGGGAAAATTCAACTTTGTCCGATTTCAATGACATTTGGTTTCCAAAATTGTCACATGTACATTCACTCCATATCCTTTCATTTTTCCTATTTGCTGCAGAGTTTGTCTCTCATGCTGCGTGGAGTCAGTAGAAAGTCTCCCCGTACTTGAGATGTATGCTCTTATAATATTACAGTTATGGCGTGTTTGTCCGTGTGAGAATTTCTCATACGTTTACTAATTCATTTATTTTTTTCAATTTGGCTGTTCAATATTTTCATTATTTTTACTAAAATGTTATAATCTGTACACACGACTATTTTTGCCCTTTCAACCAAAGTTACACTGCAAGGTTTGCCTACATCTATTTCTATGTGCCCCGTGTTGTCTATCGATGTTGTTTTTGTCCTTATTTTTGTCTTTCGTCGGGCTACCTAATGACAAATATTTGTAGGCATACATTGCCCGATTTTACTTTTTTTCTCATTGACCGCTCCCGACATGTGTTGCTTCAATGACATATTTTAGCTGCGATCGATGTTGCTCAACATTTTTATTCTCTTCTTGTAACCCTGGTGCTTTCAGCTGGATAACCCTGAGCATCGCCCAAGTTGGCACTCCATGGAGGGTGGGGAGCAAGGGAGTGACCTTGATATAATTTTTGTCAAGAATACCGCTTAAGTGCATGCTAGGGGCCTTCTTGATCTTGCTTGAGGGGGTGAATATTGTTCACCTCTAGTTGAAGACCCTCAGGCGACATCAAGACGAAGACAGGAATAAAAGCCCTGTCCTTGATAAACTGGAGTTTTCTATGTATCGTGTGCGTTTTTGTCACATGTACATTCACTCCATATCCTTTCATTTTTCCTACTTGATGTCGCAACTTCAAAACTGCTGTTAAAAATTGTTTGTTAATTGCCATTTTTAAAATGGCCACCAAAAAAGGCGGTAAAATTCAACATTGTCCGATTTCAATGAAATTTGGTTTCCAAATAGATATCGATATTGAGACTTCAAAACCGGTGTTGAAAATTGTTCGTTGACTGGCATTTTCAAAATGGCCGCCAAAAAAGGCGGGAAAATTCAATATTGTCCGATTTCAATGACATTTGGTTTCCAAATAGGTCTTCTTGTCGCAACTTCAAAACTGATGTTAAAAATTGTTCGTTGCCCGCCATTTTTAAAATGGCCTCCAAAAAAAGGTGGGAAAATTCAACATTGTCCGATTTCAATGAAATTTGATTTCCAAATAGATGTTGATGTTGCGACTTCAAAATCAATGCTGAAAATTGTTTGTTGACTGCCATTTACAAAATGACGTCTCGACTTCAAAACTGGTGTCGAAAGTGGTCCTTAGCAAGAACCTTTTTTGTCAAAAAAAAAGCCCAACAAAGAAATATAGTAAAAGATGATCAGACTTTAAAAAAAGTTCAAGATATTGGAGGTGTTCGAGCTACAAAAGTTTGAGAAACTGAAGATCAACTGTATAACTTACAATGTTTCCTTGATTAAGGCAACTGAAAGCCAGGTGAGCGATACAGGCTCCTGGGAGCCTCTGGTTTTTGTTTTTTTTGGGGGGGGGGTAGGTTTATTTATTCATTTTTTATATTTTATTTTATGCATTTTTTTTGCTATTGCAGCTCTTATAATACTGACTTAATTCCTTGACACTAATTTCCAGATACACTGAACATGGGGTAAGATGCCTAAGGTTACCCATTTTATGTATTTGATAGTTTGTACCTAAATGCACGTCTGGAATTTTGGGATCCTTTGTTTTTGTCAATGATTTAGACGGTGTTACAATCCCCGTCCGCACTCTTTCCCACTGAGTAACCTCCCAGCAGTTACTGGTATTATTAGTTTACATCAGAGAGATAAAGCTTCTAATTGACCTCTATGCAGAGAATAACTTATATTTCTACATTGCTTCCAATTCTCAAACTTTAGACTTTGAATTATGCACTTGCCCTGACATTCCTGCCATTAATAAAAAAAATAGTTATTGGTATTTTACTGATTGATTCAATTTCAAATATTTTATATCAATAAAATAGAATTGAAAAAAAAAATGATCATATAATCATGAAAAAATAGGTCTTAATATAATGGAATGAAGATCAAGTTCCACTGAAAAATCATTTTCTTGTCCTGACAATTTGTTCATATTTTCATATATTTATATATGAATCCAACAGATTTTATCAGGCCATGCTACATCCTGACACAACTCCCAGTCACAATACTTCAAGCCCTTTGATTATTGCAGTTATCGATCCTGGAAGTATATTTCCGGGGTAGCAGACACTTGTTGTTTTGACGAATTTTCTCAATCATTTGACCATTATGTTATTGGAAAGCATAATGCAATTTTATTTGGAAAGTTTTTGGTCAAATATACGTCAGTATATAACAAGATGCAGTCCCCAAGCAGGAGTCAAAATTTGGGACAAAGGAGTGAACATTCCCAACGCTCTGCATCAAGGTAAGACTTAATATTGTGATTGGATTCCCTGTAAATGGATTGTATGGATATGTTCAATTAATAAATGCCAGTCCTGAACGTATGCTATGAGCAGTGGATGCACGTCTACAATAGCAACTTGTCGTGGCAATGTCAATGATCATGCAATCTTTATTTAAGCAGTGAAAACAACCGTCGCGAAGCAACTACATAGCTGCATTTAGTTTGCTGACAAAACCTCCCCTGGCGTCTTGTCTATACTGCATGACTGTGTATAAGTTGTAATTTAGCGTATAAACAAATATACTCAAAATTCTTGCGTAGCGATATATGATCTGCTTTATCGTTGTCATGGTTGCATATATTCATTCAGAATTTCTCGGTTATTATCATGACCCTCTTCGATGCAGTGGAATTCCGAATGGTTTTATATGTCTTTAGTTTCGTACCAGCAATCCCCAGTAAAACTGTTTTTATTCTGTTTTCTTCATTTCGATTTTACCATCAACATGTTTGAATGGCCATCAAGCAACGTTTTCATATGCTTTATTTTTTACACATATTTTAGAAATCTTCTCTGAAAGATTGATGTGTCCATTTGCGTATATTTCCAAGAACGATAACTCTCGACGCAGGGATTTTTTCAACTCATAGTATTGGGAACAAAATTGCAGTTTCCAGAATATATGGCAGCTTCGCTTCCTATCATTCGTACGGTTGGCTAACAATGCACAACTTAAATCCGTAATATGTTTTAACTCTAACAAAATTAGTGCAGTGTCACAATAAACAATTAATGACCCAGTGATCTAAATATGGACTGTATTATGAACAGCCTTTCAGGGTGAACAACATTTGTTGTGTTGGGTTGATAACCGGAACTGTTTCATTGTATTTAGGTGCCGAAACTGAAGATCGGACCAAATGATTTTTGGAAAGGTCTATAAAACTGAATGAAATGACAAAATCAGAGTCATTTAATTTTTTTTACTGTAAGAGGGTTAATCCATCCATTCCAAAACTAACAAACCTGTCAATACAACTTAACCATTTTTTTCAAGATTAAAGTTGAAATAGACCCTTGCTGGCCTGCTTACTCCATGTACTCAGTTACTGTATCTGCAGTGCATGACATATTTGTAATGGATGCAAACACAAATCAGTTTGCCATGGACGTAAGTGGATTTTAATGTCTTAATAAACACCCTCACTTCTAATTAGATATTTTCCACCAAGCTTTTAATCATTTACTTTACATTTCTGTAACTATGAAAGGATATGGAGTAAATGCACATAAGATAAAGTCCACATGGTAAACAAAGCAATCGTACAACACTTTTATTGTTGTTCTTCATGTTGAAGTATATTTGGTATAAATGTACAGGGATGCAAATTTCCAGGGCCCAGTAGCCCAAGGCCCTTAAAATTTTACATGGGCTACTAAAATTTAAAAACCAGTACAAAATGTAGCCCAGGTGGCTACTGAAATATCCTGCAATCTAGGTTGACAATATAGTACTGGGCTATCAAATTATTGGCTGGACTACTGAATTCTGTTTTCTAGGGACCCAGGTGGCTACTTTGGCAATATTTCTAATGTTCATCCCTGATGTATCTGTGTTAGCTTATGTCTTTGGAAAGGCTGAGGGGAAAAATGTCACGATAATGAAATTTTACTACCAAAAAAAAAATCTCTAATTTTACAGGTAAAATCTTTATTTTAACAACAAAATCTCTAATTTAACAGGAAAGTCTCTAATTTAACGGGAACATCTCTAATTTAATAGAAACATCCCTAATTTAATAAGAACATCCCTAATTATTTGAAGTGAAATTACTAATTTTATAGATAAATTCTCTAATTTTACAGCTTCAATATCTAATTCAACAGCTTCAATAGCTACATGTAATTTAACAGCATCAATATCTAATTTAATTGAGTCAATATCTAATTTTACAGGAAATATCTAATTTTAGAGATTTTCCTATAAAATTAGATATTTTACCAGTAAAATTAGAGATTTTGTTAATCACTTAATTTCTAGTGTTGTTATAGAAAATTGTTATATTTCTCTCAGACCTGAAAAAGATGTGAATAAAGAAAGCTGACATGGCTGAGCCTGATTTGCCTGTATATCATAAAACTAACAGCACCAATGATAATCTTGCAATATCTGCTGAGAAAAAATACGTTAAGTTCCTTGTGCACTTAACAGTTTGTAGATCTACCATATTGATTTCACACGTACCAAAAAACAAACTTTTTATGTACAAGTATTGTAGGTCTTTAATATCCTGTTACTGTTAATACTCTATAAGTTTATTTTTGCAGTCAAAAGAGAAAATGATGAGAGGTTCAAGAAGGGGATGTGTAAGATTGAAGGTAAGAAGGAGTTTTTTGCTTGATGTATGAGTGTGTTTATATTGAAAGTAAAGTCAGCAAAGCTGAATTATGGATAAAAAGTCTGTATCAAACACCAATGAATCTATAACATACAGCTGAAGCAGAAGTCAATTTTTTACCTGACATTTGGTCCTGCGCTGAAAGTTTTGGCTGACCAACTGAAGTTTTGTCAGATACGTCCTTCAGTCAGGCAGTTTTCAATATGTCTGAAAAAAAAGGATTTGGATGCACAAATGATCAACCACGAAAATAGATGTTGATATTAAATTTAATTCATGCATCGATTCAATCCATCATTTTCATTATACATGTAAATACATGAATGTGTTTCATTTTCATATAATTTTTGTTTTCAGGGAGCAATAATTGGTATTGACGATGAAGATGATAGTACCTTCACATTGTCTGTTGATCAGAAGACATTTCATTTTCAAGGTGAGATGCACTATGCAGTTATAGTTGACAAAACACCATTGTCGTATGCTTAATCTTTTACCATTCCAAAAAGTCATCACCACTCTGAGTTGCATTGCTTATAATATCGTAAGTTATACTAATCAAAATTTAAATGTCACACAAAAATGCTTATATCCAAAGTTTTTCTGCGTACTAGTAGCCAAAGTTAGAAGGATAACAGGAAGCATCTACAATGGCTGAAAATTACTATAACCTGCTACATTCTGCTAGGGATCTATACAGGAAAACAGAAATAAAAGCCAAACGTAAACATGGTAAACAACGCTATGAACTCCTGACAGATAGACTTGGTATTTGCACTAGCAAAATTGTGTAACCAGTTTATGGGCACCCAAATCTCCCCTTTATCTGTCCCCTTTTTATACGACCGCAAAAATTTTTGCGGTCGTATAATGGTATGGTGCTGTCGTCGTGGTCGTTGTAGTCGTTGTCGTCGTTGTCTGTAGACACTTTTGTTTTTGGTCAATAACTTTAGTTTAAGTTGACCAATCCTTATGAAATTTTAACACAATGTTTTGTGGCACTAAATAAAGGTTTTGCTAAGTTTTGGTCATTGTGGCCCCACCCGTTTTGAAAAAAGGGGCCAAAAAGGGTTAAATTTGATGTTTTAACATATTTGACTGTAGAATCTTTATTATTTATCGGATTTTGATGGGGTTTCTTTTGNGTTTCATTTCGATTTTACCATCAACATGTTTAATATGCCATCAAGCAACGTATTCATATGCTTTATTTTTTACACATATTTTAGAAATCTTCTCTGAAAGATTGATGTGTCCATTTGCGTATATTTCCTAGAACGATAACTCTCGACGCAGGGATTTTTTCAACTCATAGTATTGGGAACAAAATTGCAGTTTCCAAAATATATGGAAGCTTCGCTTCCTATAAAAAAAAAATTATTTCCTACCTACCTACTCAACATTATTAGGTAAGGTAGGGTAAGGGGAAACAAACATTTTTTTTAATTATGGCCCTATTTAGTTAAAGACATTCAAGCTTTAGCAGGTCTGGGTGACCCTGGTTTTCCGAGGAAGGGTCGTCCATCTTTGTTTACTCGATTTTCTGAGTATGATGTCACAAGTTTCCTCGAAAAATCAAGGAAGTTCACCTGTCGCTGATTTTTTACACCTGTAACTTAATTGGGTTGACAGTCACACCTAAAATTTTATAATTAAGCTTTTAAAGCATTAATACAAATATTTACTGGGCAAAATGAAATTCTACCGTGCAATTTGGAGATATTGAAGCTGAAAGTTGACACATCTCATAACCCTTCTGGATCGACAAAAATGACCGGAAGTTAGCGAAAATGATATTTTGTAACGTTTTTTAAACTCATTTTTCAATATTTAAGTTTTGTTTTTAATAAAATGATTACAAACTAAATAAAAGAGATTTGTTCTATCAGATTCGTGTCTGGTTCTACAAAGTTTGCATCAGACTATAATAATAATTGAAGAAACACAATCATGATAAAATTACGCTAAACCTATGTTTTTTTTACACAAAACTCTTTGTTGTTATAAATGAAGGAAAAAATTGTGATTTAAAAATACAAAGAATTTGTCAGTCATCCAAAAACTCTTTATGTTATTTAACAACCGAATTGTTTGAATAGTATCACAAGAAAATCGAAGTCACGGTAGTTCCAGGGTACAGCTTTACTTGTCCATACTTTTTAAAATTTAATTATTAATTTTCAAAACAAGAATACCATTATTTTAGAAATTAATGCAATCAGATTAAATATTGATTAGATAATTATAATATTAATTTACAAAGTGAAACAAATAATTATTAGTTTACTTCTGTAACTTTTTTATGTAATTTCACAGAATTTAACAGGATTACACTTTAAACAAGGCAAAAGTAAAACAAAAAATAATTCAACAAACAAAATAAATTTAAATAATACAAAAAAAAAAATCAAATGACAATATTCAAAAACCAAACAGACTAATAATTCCTAAATCAAGTGTATTACTTTCATATCATAATATATGAAGATACATAAATGTTATAAAATTGAATTATATTAGTTTTTAAAAAATGTTTTTTTTTTTAAATAGCCCGTCAAAAATACTTAAAACGATAAGATTTCACCCTTTAGACAGGAGAGTTCTACTCAGGTATTACATAATGGGATTGTTTCCTTCGGTTTTCGAGTATACTCGGAAAACCAGGGTCGACCAGACCTGTTTAGATAAAGTTCAACGTAGGTGCATCAATATGGCAACTCACCCTTTTCAACTAGAATCTTTAGAAACTAGAAGATGGCGTCAAGATATGTGTGAAACTTATAAGTATTTACACTAGTTATATACATCAAACTCTGATGATTTATTTGAATTGAGTGATGTACAGACAAGAGGTCACGACTATAAGCTGGTTAAACATTATTCCCATACTGATGTCAGAAAACACTTTTTCTGTAATTGAGTAGATACACCTTGGAATTCACTACTTGCCTCTACTGTTGCTGCCTCTACTCTTGAACGCATTCAAGAATAGACTGAGGTCCTTGCCAACTGGTAGAAAGGACAGATGAACAAAGTAACAAAGTAAAGTAATAAAGTATTAGTGCAGTGTCACAATAAACAATTAATGACCCAGTAATCTAAATATGGACTGTATTATGAACAGCACTTGTTGTGTTGGGTTGATAACCGGAACTGTTTCATTGTACTGAAGATCGGACCAAATGATTTTTGAAAAGGTCTATAAAAACTGAATGAAATGACAAAATCAGAGTCATTTGATTTTTTTACTGTTAGAGTGTTTATCCATCCATTCCAAAACTAACAAACCTGTCAATACAACTTAACCATTTTTTTCAAGATTAAAGTTGAAATAGACCCTTGCTAGCCTGCTTACTCCATGTACTCAGTTACTGTATCTGCAGTGCATAAAATATTTGTAAAGGATGCAAACACAAATCAGTTTGACATGGACTTAAGTGGATTTTGAATGTCTTAATAAACACCCTCACTTCTAATTAGATATTTTCCTCCAAGCTTTTAATCATTTACTTTACATTTCTGTAACTATGAAAGGATATGGAGTAAATGCACATAAGATAAAGTCTCTTATATTATAAACACATGGTAAACAAAGCAATCCTACAACACTTTTATTGTTGTTCTTCATGTTGAAGCATATTTGGTATAGATGTAAAGGGATGCAAATTTCCAGGGCCCAGTAGCCCAAGGCCCCTAAAATTTTACATGGGCTACTAAAATTTAAAAACCAGTACAAAATGTAGCCCAAGTGGCTACTGAAATATCTTGCAATCTAGGTTGACAATATAGTACTGGGCTATCAAATTATTGGCTGGGCTACTGAATTCTGTTTTCTAGGGACCCAGGTGGCTACTTTGGCAATATTTCTAATGTTCATCCCTGATGTACATGTGTCTGTGTTAGCTTATGTCTTTGGAAGGGTTGAGGGGAAAATGTCACGATAATGAAATTTTACTACAAAAATAAAATCTCTAATTTTACAGGTAAAATCTCTAATTTAACAACAAAATCTCTAATTTAACAGGAAAGTCTCTAATTTAATGGGAACGTCTCTAATTTAATAGAAACATCCCTAATTTAATAAGAACATCCCTAATTATTTGAAGTGAAATTACTAATTTTATATATAAATTCTCTAATTTTACAGCTTCAATATCTAATTTAACAGAATCAATATCTAATTTAACAGAATCAATATCTAATTTAACAGCTTCAATAGCTACATGTAATTTAACAGCATCAATATCTAATTTAGATGAGTCAATATCTAATTTTACAGGAAATATCTAATTTTAGAGATTTTCCTATAAAATTAGATATTTTACTGGTAAAATTAGATATTTTGTTAATCACTTAATTTCTAGTATTGTTATAAAAAAATTTTATATTTCTCTCAGACCTGAAAAAGATGTGAATAAAGAAAGCTGAGCCTGATTTGCCTGTATATCATAAAACTAACAGCACTAATGATAATCCTGCAATATCTGCTGAGAAAAAAAAAATGTTAAGTTCCTTGTGCACTAAACAGTTTTTAGAACTACCAAACTGATATCACACGTACCAAAAAACAAACTTTTTATGTACAAGTATTGTAGGTCTTTAAAATCCTGTTACTGTTAATACTTTATAAGTTTATTTTTGCAGTCAAAAGAGAAAATGATGAGAGGTTCTAGAAGGGGATGTGTAAGATTGAAGGTAAGAAGGAGTTTTGTTGCTTGATGTATGAGTGTGTTTATATTGAAAGCAAAGTCAGCAAAGCTGAATTATGGATAAAAAGTCTGTATCAAACACCAATGAATCTAAAACATACAGCTGAAACACGAATAATATACAGTTATTGACTGGGTCAGAAAACAACAGCTGTTTTGTTAGACCCGAGGACTGAGCTGTTGCACGAAGCCGAAGGCTGTGTGCAACAGTTTAGTCAGAGGGTCAAACAAAACAGCTGTTGTTTGAGGACCCAGTCTATAACTGTTTTGTTATACCTTTTCATGTTCAATAAATACGCTCCATTTCATCTGAATAAGATTCATGTGGCCAATTTGGTTATGCAGACGACAGGAGATCATGTGATATGGGCGTGATATTTTTGAACCAATCAAAATAAGGCAGGTGGTCAACAGATCGGTGTCGGTCAACAGACTGAAAACTGTTGACTGGTCAACAGATCGTTTTTCGGTTTGAGAAATAAAACAGACAAATTGTCGATATTTTCCCCCAATGCATTTATATAAGAAAAATATTATAAGGTATAACAACATTAAATATTAAGTTTGTCTTTACATTGTATTATAGGATGTGACTTCAAATTAAAGGTTTATCTCTGCTGTCAGGCTGTGGTTGGGAAACAGTTTCAGTGCAGTTTTTCTGTTTGCGTGTCTTAATTGTCTTATTTAATGTCTGCCCTATTGTCTCAGTTTTTCTATCTTTCTGCATTTAAGTTCATGGACATAGAAAAGTTAGAAGCTTTGCAGGACATTCTGTCAGACAAATTAGAAAAAGTCACCAGACTGAAAATAGATTTACAAGGACCTACTGTTTTAGCCCATGAAGCAGAAGTCAATTTTTTATCTGACATTTGGTCCTGCGCTGAAAGTTTTGGCTGACCAACTGAAGTTTTGTCAAATACGTCCTTCAGTCAGGCAGTTTTCAATATGTCTGAAAAAAAAGGATTTGGATGCACAAATGATCAACCATGAAAATAGATGTTGATATTAAATTTAATTCATGCATCGATTCAATCCATCATTTTCATTATAAATGTAAATACATGAATGTGTTTCATTTTCATATAATTTTTGTTTTCAGGGAGCTATAATTGGTATTGATGATGAAGATGATAGTACCTTCACATTGTCTGTTGATCAGAAGACATTTCATTTTCAAGGTGAGATGCACTATGCAGTTATAGTTGACAAAACACCATTGTCACCTGCTTAATCTTTTACCATGCCAAAAAGTCATCACCACTCTGAGTTGCATTGCTTATAATATCGGAAATTATACTAATCAAAATTTAAATGTGACACAAAAAATGCTTATATCCAAAGTTTTTCTGCGTACTAGTAGCCAAAATTATTTTATATAAGATGTATGCATGTAATAAGAAGGATAACAGGAAGCATCTACAATGGCTGAAAATTACTATAACCTGCTACATTCTGCTAGGGATCTATACAGGAAAACAGAAATAAAAGCCAAACGTAAACATGCTAAACAACGCTATGCACTAGCAAAATTGTTTAACCAGTTTATGGGCACCCAAACCTCCCCTTTATCTGTCCCCTTTTTCTATAGCATAATAGTACAGGTAGACTACTAACTCCATGACCACAATCTTGCAAGGAGAGAAAATGACAATACTTTATTTGGAAAGATGAGTGAAAGGGTGCATATATGTCTCTTGTTTTATACATATGATTAATGTAAACACTCTTTTAAAATCTACCATTTCAAAATTACTTTGAGTGTTCGGAAAATCAGATAAAATTTGTTACTTATGAGACGTACTGTTCATTTTACAGCTTGAATTTCACAAAGCCTGCTTTAGTATAATAACATTGCAACTTGAGATAGTGATATGGTCCACTATTAAGTGCATTTCTCATTATGATCTTGATTGGAAGTATTTGCTTGCACTGATAAAACTTTCAAAATATCTGTGAATCAAATTTTCACATGGTTCAAGTGTTTACTTTGAATCTATCTGGGCATTATCAAGTTAATTTGTAGATTCTCATCCACCTGTAACAAAAAAATCTGGGGTGGGTGGGAGGATTTTATTTTATATTTTTAGCTCACCTGGGTATGCCAGGGTGAGCTTTTGCCATCACTTTGCGTCCTTCGTTTGTCTGTCGTCCGTCCGTCTGTCTGTTCGTCGTTAGCTCACTTTAAAAAATCTTCTCTGTTATTATCATGGCCGCAGATAAAAAAACATGGCCACAGTTACTAAAAATAGAACATAGGGGTAAATTGCAGTTTTTGGCCAATAACACAAAAACTGATGCAGAAATGAAAAATTTGACAGGATAAAAATGATCAGCATGATGAGATCTACCTACTGTGCAATTTTGAAGAAAATCTGAAAACCCATCTTGGAGTTATTGCCCTTATTGCCCTTTTTCTGTAAAATTTTCAAAATTTTGAATTTTTTATTTTTTATTTAAAAAACTGTAACAGATGGAGGTCAAGTGTAAATTGCAAAAATGTTCAGCATATCAAGATCTACCCACCCTAAAATTTTGAACAAAATCCAAAACCCTTGTAGGAGTTATTGCCCTTTTTTTCACAGAATTTTTAAAATTTTCGTTTTTTTTTCATCTTTTATTTCCAAAACTATAGAAGATGAAGGTTAAGTGTAAATTGATAAAATGTTTGCCATGCTGTGGCAACTTCAACTGGTGTGGAAAATTGTTTCTTGAAAACCATTTTGAAATGGCCGCCAAAAAAAGGCGGCAAAATTCAACATTGTCCCATTTCAATAAAATTTGGTTTCCTAATAGATATTGATGTTGCGACTTCAAAACCGATGTTGAAAATTTTTTGTTGACCGCCATTTTCAAAATGGCCATCAAAAAAGGGCAGTAAAATTCAACATTGTCCGATTTCAATGAAATATGGTTTCCAAATAGGTATTGATGTTGCAACTTCAAAACTGATGTTAAAAATTGTTTGTTGACCGCCATTTTCAAAATGGTCGCCAAAAAAGGCGGTAAAATTCAACATTGTCTGGTTTCAATGAAATTTGGTTTCCAAATAGGTATTGATCTCGCAACTTCAAAACCCATGTTAGAAATTGTTCGTTGTCCGCTATTTTCAAAATGGCCACCAAAAAGGGCGGGAAAATGCAATATTGTCCAATTTCAATAAAATTTGGTTTCCAAACAGATATTGATATCGCGACTTCAAACCGGTGTTGAAAATTGTTTGTTGACCACCATTTCCAAAATGGCTGCCAATAAAGGTGGGAAAATGCAACGTTGTCTGATTTCAATGAAATTTTGTTGCCAAATAGATATTGATGTCACTACTTCAAAACAGGTGTTGAAAATTATATGTTAACTGCCATTTTCAAATGGCTGCCAAAAAAGGTGAGAAAAATTCAACATTGTCAGATTTCAATGAAATTTGGTTTCCAAATATAATTGATGTCGTAACTTAAAAGTATGGTGTTAAAAATTGTCGTTGACCGCCATTTACAAAATAAAGTCTCAACTTCAAAACTGGTGTCGAAAGTGGTCCTTAGCAAGGAAAAAACACAACAAAGAAACATAGTAAACATGATCAGACTTTAGATACATTTCAAAATATTGGTGATGTTCCAGCTACTGATGTTGGAGAGACTGAAGTTCAATTGTATAACTTACAATGGAAGCTTGATTGTGGCAAATGAAAGCCAGGTGAGCGATACAGGCTCCTGGGAGCCTCTGGTTTACTGATTTTCACTAAAATTGATAGGAATTTAAAGAAAATTTCTGAATAATTGAAAATAAACCAAAAAATTGAGCTTAGATAAAATGGGGTAGGGACGAGAATCTATTAATTAATTTGATGTGGCCTAATTATTATCCATTGATTCATATTTTCGAAAATTTATGTTTTCAAGAGGATGAATAACTGCTCTTTTTATATCATTTTAGCCAGAGATGGTGATGAGAGAGAGAAGTGGATTCAAGGTTTAGAAAATTCTATTTTAAGGCATTCATCAGATCAGCAGGTAAGGGCTATTCCATTCAAATGGACGTGGGAGGGTAGGAAGGGAAGTTTTATGTTTGGACATTCCTCAGTCATACTCAATGTATGGCTGCTACTTGTTAAGTAAAGTTTTCTACCAAAAAAATATTGGTTTCTGGAGTATTTTGAAAATCTCTTCCTACCTACCTACATTCATTTTAATCAAAAAGCCCTAAAATTAATACTCCAGTACTATACATTCATTATGTTAAATTGGATACCATTCCTGCAGCCCTTTTCACAAAAAATCTTACGATAAAAATTAGTCGTAAGTCTTTAACATTTCATATTGCCTTACGATTAAAATTTATCGTAAGATTTTTTGTGAAAAGGGCTGCTGGTGGTTCATGGGGAACAAAAATTGAAAAGTCAACACAATATTATTTTCATGAGTTCAGAAAAATAATAGAGATCCAAAGATGTCAGTACATGTATAATGAATATTTCAGAAACCCTAAAATGTATTGATCTGACATCTACATCTTGGGTAAAAATTTGTCTCTTTTATGTAAGATGGTTTTATGTCAAATTCTGAACCAGATATCTGGTATTATTTTGTATATTACTGTAACCTAAGTTCTTCAACCTGGAACAGCTTTGTTCAGTTTCCATCACCTCCTGCTTATCTTTTGTGTATCTTTTCTAGCAATAATAGCCTGTGCAAGAGATGAAGTAATAATAGCATGAAAAATCAGCATTTGTTTCTGTTGTAGTTTTGAGACTTTTGTCCTTGACCTCAATTTCACAGTCTAGTGAGCATGTTCACTTTTCTGATTAGTTCACTTAGATTTTACATCAATTTAGAGTCCAGCAGGAACAGGCGAGACATCCTTTAGGGTCATCACTTGTTAAAAGTGAAACAGTACATGTATAAGTCTGAGACCTGTATAAATCTTACACCCCCTTGTTTGATAGATCTTAACCCTCTTTTGCATATCATTTTAAACAAAATAAATCAGTACTGGCTGTTCACAACTTGAAATATTTTCATTTTTTTTAGACAATTACAGATAAACTTTTAATCTGATTATCTGATTTTCATGTTTTTTATGTACATAAATTCTAGGCAAAGGACAGTGTGGCACCACCTACAGAAGCAGAATTTGACAACAAACTAGCAGAAACTGATGCTTATCTTCAATTGATGATTGAGCAGGTCAAGGTAATGATTTATATAGAGTTGCTAAGTATCCATAAAAATTCTTTTTTAGCTCACCTAATTCAAAGGGTCAGTATGAGCTATTACCATCACTTGGTGTCTGTCATCTGTCTGTCCTTTGACTTTGTATATCATCTGTTAGATTTTTACATTTTCATCTTTTCCTCTGAACCACTGAAGCAAATTCAACAAACCTTTACAGGAATGATGTATGGAAGATCCTTTACCAAGATTGCTCATTTCATTCCGATCAGACAAAACACATGGCCGCCAGTGCAGAACTTAGGTTTAACATAGGACCCTATGAGAAAAATCATATTTTCATCTTGTGCTCTGAAACCACTGAAGCAAATTCAACCAAACTTTACAGGAATGATGTACTAAAGGTCCTTAACAAAGAATGCTCATTTTGTTCCGATCCGACAAAAAACATGGAGGCCAGCATGGAACATGGTTTAACATTGGACCCTATGGGAAAATCACATTTTCATCTTCTGCTCTGAAACGGCTGAAGCAAATTCAACCAAACTTTACAGGAACAATGTATGGAAGGTAATTTACAAAGGTTGCTCATTCTATTCTGATCCTACAAACAACATAGCCGCCAGCATGAAACATAGTTTAACATTGGACCGTATGGGAAAAACATTTTTTTCATTCATTCCTTGGAAACCAATGAAGCAAATTCAACCAAACTTTACAGGAATTATGTATGGAAGGTCCTTTACAATCTTTGCTCATTTCATTTCAATAAGACAGAAAACATTTTCACCATACAGGACATCGAAAACCTTGCTGTTCAGCATTTTGTCAGGTGAGCGATACAGGCTCAGTCTCTGAGCCTTTAGTTTATTTCAGCCATGGTCCAAGTGAGCGATACAGGCTCTTGAGAGCCTATTGTTAAATAGATTTTTAAAAATCTACAACGATTTGAGATGCATCTGTTATACAGATTAATGTTTCTTATCAATAAGCCAGGGTGTATACATAGCAATAATGTTAGAGATGGTTTTGTGATGTCACTTCCTTCAGTGAATAGAAATCTTTTATTTCATTGGTGGCATTAGGACGTTTATTTAAATGAGAATACTTGGTAAATCACAGCTATATGTATTATAATATGTGTTATAATATTATTTACATGTATATAGACATTGGAGACAAGAATAGAAGCATGTGAAGATGAATCAACAAGAGAAAGATATAATGTTATCAAGGTCACAGCTGAGGTAAACTGTTGCTTTCCAACATCTTTATATTATTGCCCTATTTATATTTATATTGTTTTCCATACAGTCGAACCTGTACTAGCGACTCCCTGTCTATAACGACAAACTGCTCATAGCGACCTTTTTCATACCTCCCGAGACAATTCCCACTCTGATTACCTTTCTATAACGACAACCTGTCTAACGCGACTTACGACTCTAAAAAACCACCCGCACGACTCTGAAATCCTATACATAACGACTTTCGATGCTCCACAAAAACCGGATGTTGACATTTTTTCGCTCTCGTCAGATACATTTTTAGCGAGATTTCAATCAGCTGATATCGTTAACATCGAGATTTCATGGTAGAAGAACGAGATTTGGGAATTGGCCAATGAGAATCAATGACATAAACATAATTTTCATTCATGAATGATTAATGTTACATAATTGCTAAGAAAAATCAAATTCAAAAGATGGCGTTTTAAATTCAAAAGTGGAAGCGATAAAACTTTTAGACATTGGAAAGTGGCAGAATTTTTTGGGATTGGGAAGACCCAGATACATAATTTACGTAAAAGAAAGGCTGACAGAGGTGTTCAATGACTTTGAGAACAATGCCCCTGAATCGCAAAAACGTACAAGACGCATCACCGGGAATGAAGACAAAAACGATCTTTATGGGGAATAGTTTAAAGATGCCACGAAGCGACGAATTAATTATACAGGTCCCACGCTCAGGGAGCTAGCACTTGCATTTGTTAGTGACTTTCAAAAAACAATTCATTAAGGTAGTTGATGTTTTAAATCTTGAAGATGGCTTGGACCTTTATATAAAGACCACCTGTCTATAGTGACCTTTTTATCTTTGTCCCTTGAAAGGTCACTATAGACAGGTTTAACTGTAATTCATACAGTTAAAAATTTTTGGAAATACAGGTTCCTATTGTGTGAATTCTGGTTTTACCATTATTACACCTTTACTGCTTTGAAGTTATATTTTGAAATGAAATTTTTAAATGAAAAACATTGCAAATTGAGAATCATGTCATTTTTCAGCAAGGTATGCCGTCTTTTGACGACTTAATTTTCACTTGTTCTTTGGATTTGCTGATCAATCTAATTTGATATAGGCAAGATTTCCCAATTCTTGGACAATAGTAAATGGTATTTTAAATGATTACATGTTATCGTTTTGCAGGCAATGATAGAAGCTATAAAACATGCTATAGTAATGTTACAAATATCCAAGGTAAGAATCTTAAATTCTTTGATCTGTTTATGTCAATTATCTACATGTGTATAAGCAATCTTAGAATCTTATGCTGATGATTAGAAATCTATAAAAGAATGGGACTGGACGGCTGATGACTCTTTGATGTTTGAAGGTTAATTGTTAAGATCCCTATGTATAAGGAATAGTTAAAGTAGATTTTAATGGTAGTTAAAGACCTGTATGAACATTTCTTTTGTAATTCAAGACACTTTAATCCTTGTAAATGCCTTGGACTATTCCACCATCTATCTTTTATCTTCCCTTTGATTCTTTCAATTTTGAAGCACTTTAACTGATAATGTACTGCAATTTATTTACTAACCCTGAATTATCAACTTCTACCTCATTAATTATACCCCCGCTCCGAAGGAGGGGGGTATACTGTTTTACCTCTGTCCGTCCATCCGTCTGTCCGTCCGTCCATCCGTCCGTCCGTCCGTCCTTCCGTCACACATATTTTCGTCACATTTTTCTCAGCAACTACACATGACAGCCACTTAATATTTGGAATGGGGCATCAGTATGGGGTCCTATACTGGGCCTCCCCTTTTCGGCCATATTGTATCACCACTTCCTGTTTACCGACTTTGTGCATTTTTTACTTTTATTTTCAAAATTGTGACTTTTTCATCGCATTTTTCTCAGCAACTACACATGACAGCCACTTGCTATTTGGAATGGGGCATCAGTATGGGGTCTTATACTGGGCCTCCCCTTTTTGGCTATATCGGATTACCATTTCCTGTTTACCGACTTTGTGCCTTTTTTACTTTGTTTTCCAAATTGTGACTTTTTCGTCGCATTTTTCTAAGGAATTGCACATGACAGCTACTTCATATTTGGTATGGAGCTTCTTTGAAGGGTTCTATACTGCATCTCCCTTTTTCAGCCATATTGCTGTACTACTTACAGTTTTTATGACTTTATGATTTTTTTTACTTTCATTTTCCAAGGTGAACTTTTTTGTCACTTTTCTTGGCAACCAAACATCCAACTGTGTAAATGCTTGTATTGTGTCCACACTTGTAATGTGTCCACACCTTTATTGTGTCCACACACACTTAATTTTGCACTTACTTATTGATTCAGGGTTCAATGAGCGGGGGTATAAATGGCTGCCATTCGGCAACAGCTCTTGTTATTAATGCATATTTATATGACTTTGCTTAACTTTTACCTTCTGTTATGCTTCACCTAAATATTAGCTAAGTTTGAGACAGTTTTCATATAGAAAAAAATTTCTATCAGAAGATCGAACTTATGCTACCTTCCTGTAATAACAAGGTAGTCAAACGATGAATAAATCCATTCGGCTACAAATGTAGTTGACAAATTGGTGTAAGAAAATGTATTTAAAGTGACAAGAGATTGATAACACGGGTAATTTGTATAATACAAGTTTATCTTTGTTTGTAAATTAAAAGTGATCAAATATCAGACACAAAATAATTATAATAGAAACCTTTTCCGTATGTAAAATATAAAATAATATATAAATGTATGTAGCCTAAATGAATAAGCATAAGTGAAAGATTTTTTTTAATGGTGGGATCACTGCATTTCAGGATATAAATTTTTTGTTATCCCCTCGCCCAACAAAGTTGGGATAGGATATAGTGTTTTGCCTGTTTGTCCGTTCGTCTGTTTGTCCGTCCATTCAAAGTTAAGACCATACATCTTGAATAACAAGTCATAGATGGACAAGGTTTTGTCCATGGATGCATCTTGAATAGAACTTCTACTTGAAGTTGACATAAAATAGATGGATTTGACCTACATTTCATGCATGAGTATCTTATGTTAAAGTTTTTGTAAGAGTCCAGATCTGTGATTCTACAACTGGTAGAGGAATAATATTTGGTATGTAGATGTATCTTGTAATTTTAGGTAGCTCCAGATAAAAATTAGGTCACTTTGACCTACATTTCATGCATGAGTGACTTAGGTTAAAGTTTTAGTAACAGTCCAGATCTGGGGTACTACAACTTGTAGAGGAATAATATTTTGCATGTAGATGAATAATATTTTGCATGTAGATGCAATTTGTAAAGTTACAAAGCTCCAGAAAAAAAATTAGGTCACTTTGACCTGCATTTCATGTATGAGGGACTAAGGTTAAAGTTTTTGTAAGAGTCCTGATTTTGGATACTACAACTCGTAGAGGAGTAATATTTTGTCTGTAGATGCGTTTTATCAAATACCAAAGCTCCAGATAAAAAATTAAGTCACTTTAACCTTCATTTTATGCATGAGTAACTTAGATTAAAGTTTGTGTTTGAGCCTGCATCTTAGGTACTATGAGTCTTTTATTCTTTATAGAATTGTGTCAAAATTAGACAGAAGCTAGATAATGGTCAGAAAATTACCTCCAGCTAAAAAAATTGGAAATTTTTGTTTTGTTTTTCCGTATTTTTTCCGTATTTGGACTTAGTTTTTTTAAATGTTAACCCATGGACTTAGTTTTTTTAAATGTTAACCCACAAATTAAAGTTTTTTAGATGTTAAATAAAGTTATTAAATCTTCTTTGAATATCATAAAAACTGGTCAGAAGCTAGAAAATGTTAGGAAAATTACCTCCAGATGAAAATTTTGAAATTTATTTTTTTCATTTTTCCGTATTTGGACTTAGTTTTTTTGCAAAAAAATAGAATGTTAACCCACAGATTAAAGTTTTTTTAGAAGTGGAATAAAGTTATTAAATCTTATTGGAATTTATTAAAAAGTGGTCAGAAGTTAGATGATGGTCAGAAAATTATCTCCAGCTGAAAAAATTGGAAATTTTTTTGGGGGTTTTCCATATTTTTGGGGTATTTAGACTTAGTTTTTTGCTAAAAATTTTAATGTTAATCCACAGATAAAAGATCTTTAGGAAGTGAATTAAGTGTTTGTGTCTTAACAGAATTTCATTAAAATTGGACATTGCTGCATGCAGTGTGCAGATATGTAACAAGCTGTTGGAATTTTCATTCTGGTTCCAACTTTGGTAAATTTTCTGAAAATATCGAAGACCAATAATTTGTGAAATTTTTGCATATAATTAAGAAAATAAGGCAATTCTTTGATGCCAAGCATAATTTTGAATGTGTAAGAAATTAAAAACAGGGTTCCAACATTGGTAAATTTCCTGAAAGTGTCCAAGACATGCAATTTTTTGGAATTCTTCTTAGCAACCATGGTTTTGATTGAATTTGAAATAAACAAACATTTTAATGAATAATATTGCAAAAATTTTTGATTCTGATTTTTGGTAAATTTCCTGGAACTCTCTCAGACCAATTAATTTTTGGAATTGTACCTAGCAACCATACTTTTTTTTTTAAATATACATGTATTGATGAAAACAATAATTTTCAATAATGGAATTGCAAAAATATTTGATTCCAATTTTGGTAAATTTCCTGAAACTCTTCAAGACATGCAATTTTTTGAAATTCTTCTTACCAACCATGATTTTTGAGTGAATTTGAAATAAACAAACATTTTAATGAATAAAATTGCAAAAATTTTTAATTCCGATTTTTGGGTAAATTTCCTGGAACTCTCTTTAATAGACCAATTAATTTTTGGAATTGTACCTAGCAACCATACTTTTTAAAAAAATATATATTGATGAAAACTGTAATTTTCAATAATGGAATTGCAAAAATATTTGTGTTCGATTTTGGTAAGTTTCCTGAAACTCTTCAAGATCTGATATTTTTTGGAATTCTGCCTAGCAACCATACCATTTTAAATACATTTTGGTGAAAACAGTCATTTTCAACACCTTAATTGCAAAAATATTTGATTCCAATTTTGGTAAATTTCCTGAAACTCCTGAAGACCATTTTTGGAATACAGAAAATATATAAAGGTTAGTATTGTCCTAATTATAATGATACCTTACTGAGCAGGTGAGACACATGGTTCCGAGGAACCTTTACAAATTTTATTTATAGGTCAGGAAGCTGTGGAGGAAGCATTGTGTTCAGTCAACCTGAACAAAAACACTCACTTTAAGAATTACTGTATATAAAGTACATCTCAACTATTACCTAGGTTTTGAAAAAAACATTATCATTATCAAGGATAAAGAGGAAGGAAAAAATCTAATTATAGTAGTAGTGGTTAAAACAGTACATCTGTTTAATTAATGAAAAATGCATATTATGTCTCCCCTTCGACAAAGGGAGACTTATTGTTTTTACCCTTTGTTTCTTCTTCTTCTTCTTCTTATACAATCCTGTCCATCCCATAACTTTTTATTCGACCGCAAAAAATTTGAGGTCGTATAATGGTATGGCACTGTCGTCGTTGTCGTCATCGTTGTCCTTGGCGTTGTCGTTGTCATTGTCATTGTCATCGTCTGTAGACACTTTTGTTTTTGGGCAATAACTTAAGTTCCAGATGACCAATTCTTATGAAATTTTGCCACGGTGTTCCTTGGCACAAAAGGAAGGCTTGGGTGGGTTTTGGTCATTTTGACCCCTCCCATTTTCAAAAAAGGGGCCAAAAGGGGAAAAAATGGGTGTTTTCACATATTTGGCTTTAAAATATTTATTATTTATTGAATTTTGATGGGGTTTCTTTCAGTGTGTTCCTAATTAAATTTCCTTTCAGAGGTATGTCAAGGAATATACGTCGAATGTACCGTTCACGAGATAAATGGGGCCCAAAAGGGGCGATTTTCAAAAATTTCATTATTTTTATTTTTAGTCAAATTTTGATGCAGTTTTTTTAAATAGATTCTTTTTGAAAATAAACATAGAGCTGCACCATCAGATTTTTGACAGTTTGTTTGTTTGCTGAGCTATGAGAGGCCAAATGGGGACAAACTTGCAAATTTGCAGGTTACCTAAATTTTTTTATTTTTTAACAGATTTCAATGGAATTTTTTTCTTTGGCTTCCTCTTGATATGAGCTTTCAGTAGTGTGCTGACCAATTTGCCGTAGCTCTTTCTGTTTTTGAGCTACAAGGGGTCAAAGGGGCCAAAATTGCAATTTTTCGAAATAAGTGACATCTTTTATTTTTCATCAGATTTCATTTGATGTTTTTTTGTTTGTTTTTAAGTCCTCTTGTTGTAAGCTTTTGGTAGTATGTCAAAAGATAGCTCTTATAAGGGGTCAAAGTGGCTGGAATTGGAATTTTCAAATATGTAAAATCTTTTATCTTTTAATAGGATTTTAATGGGGTTCCTTTCTTAGCATCCTCTTATGGTATAGTTAAAGTAGTATGTTGACCAATTTGACATACCTCTTAAAATTTCTGATATAAATAAGGAATTAAAAGGGGTAATTTTTATTTTCCTTCGTTTGTGTGCAGCTAATAACTGGGTCAAGCTCTTTATGGTGTCCATTTAATTACTGTATCAAGCTCTTTACTTTGTCCTCATTCATTTTGAATTACACTTGTTCAAATTTCAGTGTTCGACATGCTGCGGTCGTATCATGCTGCGCTCGGCGTAGCCCTTTATTTGTCTTTTGACCTAGACTTAAGATATTTGGCATGTGGGTGTATCATTTATCTATCTCGAGAAGATGTGTCACGTACCATTGTGACCGTGACCTCTGACCTCAAGGTCAAATTATTGAAATTTTTAGCTGTTGGCCTGTCCGGCCCAGAAATTTTTCATCTTTTGACCTAGACTTAAAATAATAGGCATGTTGGTGTATCATCATGAGAAGGGGTGTCACGTACCAGTAATCTTCATGTGACTTTGACCTTTGAATTCAAGGTAAAATTACTGAAAATGTTAGCTGTTGGCCTGTCTGGGCCAGAACTTTTTCATCATTTGACCTAGACTTGAGACATTTGGCATGTGGGTGTATCATCATGAGAAGGTGTGTTGCGTACCATAGTGACCTTCATGTGGCCTTGACCTTTGACCTCAATGTCAAATTACTTAAATTTTTAGCTATTGGCGTGTCTGGGCCAGGACTTTTTCATCTTTTGACAGACTTAAGATTTTTAGCATTTGGGTGTATCATCTTGAGAAGATTTGTTGCGTACCATAGTGACCTTCATGTGACCTTGACCTTAGACGTTGAGGTCAAATTACAGAATAGTTTTTGCTACATGGCACAAACTTTTGCATATGTAGACCTCGACTTAAGATATTTGGCATGTAGGCATGAGACCATTTGTCATGTACCATAGTGACCTTCATATAACCTTGACCTTTGACCTTGAGGCCAAAATTGGCCTCTCTGGGCCAGAACTTTTTCATCTTTACACCTAGACATGAGATATTTGGCATGTGCGTTTATCACCATAAGAAAATGTGTGGCTTACCATAGTGACCTTCATGTGGCCTTCACCTTTGACCTTGAAGTTAAATTACTTAATTGTTTTGTCCCATGGCAAGATTTTCTGGTCTTTCGACCTAGACTGAAGATATTTTGCATATTGGTGCATCATCGTGAGACAGTGTGTCGCATACCATAGTGACCTTTATATGATCTTGACCTTTTACCTTGAGGTCAAATTACTGAATTTTTAGCCATTGGCTTGTCAGGGCCAGAACTTTTTATCTTCTAACCTAGACTTAAGATATTTGGCATGTGGGTGTATCATTATGAGAAGGTGTGTCACATACCATAGTGACCTTTATGTGTCCTTGACCTTTGAGCTTGAGGTCAAATGACTCAATTTTTTCTGGTCCAGAACTTTTTCATTGTTTGACCTAGAATTAACATATTTCTTTCTGTCCTAATGTATTTTGAATATTCCAGCATTATCTTTTGAAAAAATGTTATATGAAGGGGAGACATACATGTATGTTTTAGTTTGCTAAAACAGTCACCCCTAGTTTATCCTGGATTGGCATTTCCAATATAAAAAAAAAACAAGTTTGGGTGAACTTGACTTGTACTTTTTTAAATTGACATCAGGTAAACTAGCCCATATCCAGGACAAATACAATGAATGGGTATGTGCACTTTCTATTTTGAAAGTCAAACTTTTATTGAGAAACTTTTTGTGTATTTATGTTTAGGCTGAACACCTCTCTTGAAACCAAAGTGATTTAAATGCCTGACCTATAAATAAAATCAATGACCTATATAGGAATATTTAAATGTCTTTTGTAAACATTTTAGGCAAAGACACCAACCTATTGATCAATTCTGACAGCAATACGATTACTAATGACATTTGTGAAATTAACAGTAACCTTTCATCAGTAGATGCATATGCTATAGGTATGAGGCTCCTGATCAAAATAATGACTAGCTCAGATTTTAGCAACAAGTCAGAAACAAGCCAGATCTTGAATGATATAACTTTATAGAGTGCTTATAATAGTAGACATTCAACAACCGGGTGAGGGGATTAGCTTTCATTTCTGACTGCACCTTTTCTTGTTTAGTTTTATTTTGACAGTCTTCAAGACAGTCAAAGTATGTTTCAGAGTAATTATTTGAATTAAAGTGCTTTGTAAGAAAAAGCCTTTGCAGTCATCTTGATCACAACTTTTCTTTTTACAAAGCTCTTTAGATCAATAAATTACTCTGAAACATACTTTAGCTGTAACATAAAACTTAAATTTGATATATACTATGTCATTATTTCCTGCACATGTATCTTCTCAGAAAACTTGTCATTATAAGATTTTTTAGAAAAGAATTTAACTACATGCATTTTCCACAGCAGGTGAAGCAAAAAGCAATATATTTTGTTTATTTTATTCAATAACATATATTTATGAATATGGTATATTTATAAAATGAGTACATAGCATTAATTGTTAACAACTACACATACTTAATTTATGATCACTCATGTATTTTTTCAGGGCCCATCTTTCTCAAAAAATCAGTTGGTATGAAAATGAATAATTCAAACTTATTTATTATCTAATGGATATTACATTATGACCATAGAAACTGATGTTCTTTTATTTTAAAATACAATATATAATCTGCATCACTAACTAGAACTGATTTTGACCTTCATTCACAGAAATTTCTGTATGAGGAATTAGATATAGGCACTTCTAGTTTAGCTATCATTTATTAAGAGTTAAAATATAACACAATGGGTCTCTGTTATGGAAATCAGGGTTACACAGAGCTTATTAATGGTAATTGGAAGCAAGGCTTGTTGATAAAATTGAACATGAATGTATAAGCATGCATTTTGGGGTTTGTGCATTTTAGTTTTAAGTGATTTTTAGCATATTTTAGGAACATTGATTTCTAACAAATGTCACAAATTAAAATGTATAACGAAAAGTGTTTTTGTTTGAACACAGCATTAGCATATTAATAGACTCGCATTCATGTGAGCTTTCAAGGCTCAGACCTGCTCATAGTCTCAGAGAGTTTAACAATAAGATTCTAGAAAATATTCATACATCTGACATATTTCGATTTATGGTCTTCCAAATGTTTTGATTTAATCTGCACTGAAGAGATTTAAGTTGTCGAAATGGCCATCTGCAGAAATTAAATTTAAGTTTGGGATTTTGCTATTTATATACACATTGAAGGTATTTGTGATAACAATTGCTAAGCCCAGTTAACATTCTGTTTAAGCTTGATAAATAAAAATATATATGCAATTAATATTCTTAAGTTCTACTCTTTTTAATCTTGTGCTTTTTTTGTTTAATGACTTCTATTCATGTATGTATGTTAATTCTCAAAATATGTTATTTGATTAATATAGAAAACAGTTTAAAAGTTATAACATAATCAGAATGTAAATATACAATTAAATCTATATTTTGAAAAATTGATAAATGTATTTTTGAAAAAGTTCAGACTTCAGTTATGATATTTAATGCATTGAAGAAGATAGATTTTGGTCCTGAAATTCATTGATCAAATCAATGATCCAGAACATTGTGTTAGTTACCAATTTTTTCTCCCATTGGTACATGAATAAGAAAATATCATTATCTGATACATGTATGATTTTTTTTTGTCT
>MJUU01015353.1:34156-56536 GCA_002080025.1 Modiolus philippinarum | reverse complement strand
TATTGGATGTGGTTTGTTTCCATTGATTTATCCACTTTTTTACCCTTTTGGGGCCATTTAGGGCTTGCTATATGGTGTGAGGTTCCTCACTGTGTTGAAGACCGTACGGTGACCCCTAGATGCTTTGTTTTGGGTCGTTTTAACCTGGATATGGGATGTTGTCTCCTGGACATTTACCCCATTTCCTTTCTTTTTCATATAAGATATCTTTCTTCATCATACAATTACATTAAGATTTTGGATTGTGTTCCCAAGAGTTTCCTTTACAATTTTGTATCTAATATAATCTACAGGACCATTTAGAACCAAACTTTGAAACATTGTTGAACATTGGACTATATGGAAACACATTCTCTTATCAAAGCAAAGACCAGTTTGAACCAACCTTGGTCAAAATAGTCCTTGGATGATCCCTTTGGAAATGGTGTTTGGCAAGTCTTCACCTGATAAGTTTAACTTTTTAATCTATGGGAAAACCATTCAAAGATCTCCTCTGATACTACTTGGCCCTTTATAAGCAGACTTTGGAACAATGGCCTGTAGATTGTTTCTCTCAAGTAAGGTGTCCAGTGTGTTTGTACCTTTTTCAGAATGGGTGCAAGTGGGAAACATAAATTAGCATTGGAATGTATGGAAACACTTCAAAGATCTTCTCTTCTAAAACCAAAAGGCAAATGAAAAATAGCTACTGAATTGAAACATATTATTCTGTGCTTAATAAATTATTTGAAGGAAAGCATTCTCAGTAAAGACAAATGTTATTCCAACAGGTTAGTGTTGCTGTTATTGCTTCAACTAAATCTGGTGCCTTTGGTCTGATATCTAAGGGGGAAATCTTATTTATTATTAAAAAACTTTTTTAAATCTGTTTCTTTTGTTCAAAGGGACAAAGTCTGTTGTGTTATGGTCAGTTTGGGGTATAATAAGACTTTCTACAACTGGCATCCATCTATATACATGTAATGCACAATTAAGTCAATTTGACTTCTCTCACCTGCCATACAAAGCTTTATTCTAATACAGGGATGTTTGTAATGCTAGTTTTGATGGGATGATGTCTAAATTGATATGATGTAAAATCCTAGTATTTTGGCCAGGGCCAACAGCAACATCATTGCACAGAAACACACAGGATATCTGGTGAATTAGATAATTGCTTTAAAATGTATTGAGATGAGATTCTAAAATACAACATGGTTATCCTTTGAATAAACAGTATAGAATTTATGTATGAATTGTGTGAAATTTGTTGCTTTTCCATTCTTGAATCAAATTTTCATTGCTGGTCCTCTAATGTAGGCATGTATATGGATTTGTGTTGTTGCTGCATGTAATGTGTTATTTTTAGCTTTTATTGTACAGTTAAAGTTAAGTTTGAAATGTTACTGCTGGATTTCTCATTGTATGCTCCTTAAATCTCAATGTCTCAAGACTGGATCTGTGTTGTACCTTGTCCAACTTACTTTACCAATGAGCATATTGCAATTGTATTGTTAATATATGTACAAATGAATTATCCTACTGACTGGACACCTTGTGAAATATATGAAAGAACAACTGACCAACTTGCTTTGGAAGGAAAAATCTATCAAACTTATTTATGTAATAAATTCAGAATAATTATTATTACCTTGATTTGTAAAGAAAGAGAATTGTTAAGAAAAAGGAGTGATAGTTAATGGGTTGCTTTGCTTCATGGAAGTTGGATCCTTTTGTCAAAAACAATTCTAACATTTTATACAATAAAAAGATGAAATAGAACATTTTTGTAAAAGCATATACATCTAAATTAATAGATATCCGAAAAATGTAGCAAATGATATACATGTATTTCCATATATTTCTATTTTCTATTTTGATTACATGACTATTTAGTAGTAGTTACATTTCTGTAATAATAGGAAATATATAAATTAGAAATATCTAAATAATTAAAAGTAGAAATTAATCAGAGGAACAGAATAATGCAGGTTTTATATGTAACATGGTTTATTGCAGAAGAAGGTGCTACATCAAGTCCTGCAGACCCTGTTCCAGAGAGATCATACTCGAGTAGTGAGGACGAAGACTTTTATGATGCAGAAGAATTTAAATCGGCAACATCTACACCTCAGTAAGTTGTGTTATCATACATAAAGCATGTGAAGTGTGCTATATATACAAGAATCATACTGGCCGTCTGTCTGTTGAAAACTTCTGTCTTGCAAAGCTCATTGTTGAAGGCCTCATGGTGACTTCAAGATGAAGAACAACAATAAAAGCGTTGTTCCTTTGCTGGTTTTTTACCATGTATTTGTTGAGACTTTGTTTCATGTGCATTTACTCCATATCCTTTTATTCACTATTCATCTATAGATAGTACCCAACATTTACGCTTGTATGACAGAAAATAATTCTTGTTATCTGTATTCTTATTCAATCTTATTCATGGTACATCTTATTCGGGGTACATCTTCATCACAGTAACAGAGGATACCTACACCCTACCCACTGACATACAAAGTACTGCAATGTTTTTATACCTGACATTTTGAATGCCTTTACCACCTTCAAAAACTTACAGATTGGAGCACACATACAAAATACTAAAATTTTGCAGCTGTGGTGTTTGGAATACCACGACTCAGTGTATAAATACTGGTTTAAAGACGTTTCCAATTGGCTTGCAAAAAGGGGATTGGTAACCTTTGTAATGTTTTTATTCCATCTCATAGAAGTTATCAGAATCATCTACACCACAGTTAGATTTCATCTTCTTTCTGAAATAATATGGATGTTGAACATTGCATGTTTTTTCATTGTCACAATGCAATCATTAATGTTCAAATGGGATGTTTTTTTCCTATTAATTTGATCATTTTACAATCATATCTAGAGTGCTTAAGAATTAATTTCTGCCAGGTCATGTTTACGGACACAAATGGTAAACTCAGTTTTATTGATTCATTGATATTTAACATGCTTTCGATTATTTTTTTGATTTTCATATTTTTCATTCATGCTCATGTGTTTAGTCTTCTATTTTCTAGTTTATGCTGTGTTAATGTAATTAAATTTGTCTTTTAATTGTTATGTATTCTACTACTGTACAATTTAATTAGATAGGGGTGAGAACAGGGTTATTAAAAATCTCTTGTAAGTCCCTCTGAATGTCTTTAGGTTCCAATGTTTAGTTTTGTAGGTAAGTCTATATATATTTGTACCCTCTTCTAATTTTATACTCCTGCCTTAAAAGGTGGGGTATATAGGATTCCTCTTGTCCATCCATCTGTCCGTCCATCTGTCTTCCGTCTTTCCGTCCATCCGTCACACTTTTGTTTCCGGTTGATAACTTGAGTTTGCTTTGAAGGAAAGTTTTGATATTTTGGGATAATGTTTCTATTTATAAAATACAGGTCAAGTTTGATTTTAATCGTGATTGGATTTTGCGCTCCAGATTTATTGCCTTTGATTTAGGCAAAATCTGTAAATTTTGGGGTTTCTGGATGATTACTTTAGTTTGCTTTGAAGGAAAGTTTTAATATTTTGGGATAATGTTTTTATTCATAAAATACAGGTCAAGTTCGATTTTGACCATGATCAGATTTTGCATTCCAGAGTTATTACCCTTGATTGAGGCAAAATCTGTAAATTTTATGGTTTCCGGATGATAACTTGAGTTTGCTTTGAAGGAAAGTTTAATATTTTGAGATAATGTTTCTATTTATAAAATACAGGTATAGCTTAATTTTGACCATGGTCAGATTTTGCATTCCAGAGTGATTGCCCTTGATTGAGACAAAATCTGTAAATTTTATGGTTTCCGGATGGTAACTTGAGTTTGCTCTGAAGGAAAGTTTTGATATTTTGCGATAATGTTTCTATTCATAAAATACAGGTCAGGTTCAATTTTGAAGGTGATCGAATTTTGCCTTCTAGAGTTATTGCCCTTGATTTAGGCAAAATCTGTAGATTTTATGGTTTCCGGACAATAACTTGAGTTTGCTTTGAGAGAAAATTTGAATATTTTGGGACAAGGTTACTGGTCTATTTATAAAATACTGGTCGACACTGATTTTGACCATGATCAGATGTTGCGTTTCATAGTTATTGCCCTTAATGCATGCAAAATCTGTAAATTTTATAGTTTCCGGATGATAACTTCAGGTTAGCTTTGTCACAAAATTCCTGCAACTACTACGATTGCCTATTGGTGGGGGTATCTTTTGTGATCAGCAGATCACATTTTTCGAATTTGATAATATTACACATTAATACATGCATCTTGATCAGTGCTATCAGAATAACCAAGAAATAAGGATCCAAGATCTGCAATTCACACTTTATTGACTTTTAAAATTCTGCGTAAGTACCACCCAAATCATAAGCTATTAAGTAGGTTTGACCTTTATCTTACACTTGAGTGACTTTTGTTAATTATATGGTTTGGTCAATTTCTTAGCAACTTGAATTATGTATCACATTGATTTATCTGTTAAAGTAATTACCATAATAGATACCCAAATTGTAAACAATTGTGTAGCTTTGACCTATATATATTACGCTTTAGTTACTTTTGTTAAATCTGTTGGGAGGGCATTTGTATAGGAATACACGGCCGAATGAATCATAAGCTGAATAAAGTCCAAAGGACTTTATGTAAAGTTTGTGAGTGTAAGGCCGCGTTTACACATCCATAAACTCCTCCAAAAGTACTTTTATTTCTTATAATTCCAATTCTTTCCACTTTAAATAATATTATAACTGAATTTGACGTCGTCATATACTACCGGTACACTTTGTTACCTTGGAGTGTATTCAGGGGCAACAAGCAATTAGGCCACACCAATTTGATTAATTGTTCCACGGAATCGCCGCTCCTATTTTTGCCGATGTCATTTTTTTTGGAATCGTGCTAAATCGAATTTCCGGATTTTGTTCGTGTCCATCACCGGCAATTATCGGTATTAAGTACAAGATGTATCATTTCCGGTATCAGTTATCCACAAAACTTGCCGTTTCATATCGTTTCAATCACTCCAAATAGGGAACAATACTGAAAACGCTCATCTAACGTACGCAGAACAAACATATTTTCGTTGTCTGTTTATGAACATGAAGGCATCGGATGTTTAACCTTTTTGTTTCACATGTCGACCATCTCTTCGATGTCTGACAATGACTGATTGTCTGAAGGTGACTGTCAAATTTAAATCAAAGTAGTCATAATTGACTAAGCTGTTTTCAGTCATGGATCTTTCAGAACACAATGTATATATTTAATCAACATTCTAAAGGGACATGAAGGCGTCAGTCATGTGCCAGTGGCAATCAAACATCCAGTGCCTCGGTTAGCTATGGAAGGGTATATTTTTATTCTTAAATGTTTCGAGTGGCAAAAACATTGTAATTAAAAATAAAAAATACTGCTAATACAAATCACTGGGAGACCAAATATCACTGGATTGATTTAACAGCATAAGCTGAGAAGAGGATATTTTTAATTTTATGAAAGAAAAGTAAAGCAATCTACTCAAAGTCACCGGTACCAACCAAAATTTTCTAGGTCTTAAATCTGATTTGGTAATAAGATTTTACACCACCCTGATATATACATAAAGATAGCATATGTCTCCTTATATTTGCTATGTTTGTAATTATTTCGTTCAACTAATTCTTAAACTAAAACATTAAATGTCAGCAATATAAACCCCAAAATACCAATAATTAATGTCTAATTGCTTTAAGCAGTGTCATTTAGCTGAATCTTTGATCATAAGACTGAAAATTGCAACCTTTGCTATTATTTGGTTTCTTTAATTAAAAAAAAATTTCTTAGATGAATGCATATAAAAATTTTCAGAAAATAAAAAAATAAAAATTTCGCTCGCCGCCCCACAATTTTTGGTGAACAAATCTGTAGAACAAGATTTTTTTTTGGTGTGGCCTTATTGGAAAAATAACTTCTTTGTTTTTCATGACTTCAGCCAATGAAATTGGGCGTTGCATTTACAATTGGAATTATTGTCTTATAGACACATTTCTAATTCTTGGCATTTTTTCAGTGCATTTCTCCAATATACTCAACAACCAAAAAATGTAATGAATACCTTTCAACTTCCCCCTCCATACACACACATTTCTGGAACAGCCCTGATATATTTTGTTATCAAAACTTAAGATGAACATAAAAATAATATGTAATTTGTTATTCAGTTGTTTCAAATCCTGTGCAGGTATTGATGATTTAATTTGTACTGGTATCAGTCAAACAAAGTTTTATAAATAAATAATTATGTAAATAAATAAATGAATTTGTACCAGGTCATACATATCCACAGAAATGTTATACACAATCCAGTTGGTTTATGGAGTAGTATAAAGATTTCCCTGATAAAGAAGAATTTAGGACTGCTTCTCTCTTACATGAAGCATAGTTGGTTAGAAGCTTTGAGGACTGATTTATTTCCATGTATAGAAAACTATGTTTAATATTTCACAGGAAAGGTAATACTCCAGCAACAACACCTAGTACAGAAGAAGTACAGTCTATAGAACAACCACAAGTCATTGCCTCAGATGATGATTATTATGATGGTAGGTATACAAACCAGAAACGTAAATATTTCTTGTGTCCCCTACAACAAAAGTTGTGAAAAGCAAGACACATGCATACAACTTACACACTGGCTTGTAAACTTGACTGATTCAAGCATACAGTTGAACTTTGATGTCTAAAACTGCATGTTGTCTCAAATCCTTTTTGTTTTACCTTTGTTCAAATTTATACATAGTTCTACCTTGATAGCTGAAACACCCCTCCATCTCAAACATTTTTATGCCCCCGGATCTTTAGCATATTGTTTTTGCTCTGTTTGTCTGTCTGCATGTCTGTCTGTCTGTCTGTCCTCAACTTAATCTGGCTCATAACTTTTGAACCAGATGTGATATACCCTTCATATTTGGTTTGTTTATTGATCATATAAAGCTGAACACCATAATGCAGATTTTTTTAAGGTCAGATCAGGTCAAAAGGTCAAGGTCACAGAGGTCAAAAGGTCAAAATCTAGATTTTACTATGGCTCGTTAATTACAATTGGTAGAGGTTTGATATTCTATATGTGAAAAGATCTAATGGAGCTGAGTACAAATCCACCCTACAAAAAATTGGTTTAGGTCAAAGTTTAAGGTCACTGAGTGCCAATTTGAAAACTTCAACAAAAACTTTAACATAGCCTTTATCTTTTCAACCAGATGTGATAGGACCTTCATATTTGGCCTGTGTATTGATCATATAAGCCTGAGTACCATTATGCACATTTCATTATGGTCAGGTCAAAGGTAAAGGTCGCAGAGGTCAGAGGTCAAAAAGTAAGTGAGAACCAAACCGTCAAAATCTGGATTTGGCTATAGCTCGTTACTTACAATTGCTAGAGGCTTCATATTTTATATGTGAATAGATCTTATAGAGCTTAGTACAAATCCACCAAAAAATCAGGGTCATGTCAAAGGTCAAGGTAACTGAGTGGAAATTCAAAAACTTTTTATCTTTGCTTATATCCTTTCAACAAGATGTGATAAGACCTCCATATCCCACATGTGTATGTATTGATCATATAAAGCTGAACAGCATTATGCAAATTTCATTAAGATCAGGTCAAAAGTCAAGGTCACAGAGGTTAAAATTTTGATTTGGCTATAGCTGGTTAATTACAATTGCTAGAGGCTTCATATTATATGTGAATAAATCTAATAGAGCACAGTACATATCTACCTGAAAAACCAGGTGAAAGGTCAAGGTCGCCGAGTACAAATTCAAAAACTTTAACAAAAACTTTAACATTACTTATATCATTTCAACCAGATGTGATAGAACCTTCATATTTGGCCTGTATATTGATTATATAAATTTAACATCATAATGCAAATTTCATTAAGATCAGATTAAAGGTCAAGGTCACAGAGGTCAAAACTCCGATTTGGCTATAGCTTGTTAATTACAATTGCTAGAGGCTTCATATTATATGTGGATAAATCTAATAGAATGTAGTACAAATCTACCTGAAAAACCAGGGTCAAGTGAAAGGTCAAGGTCACCCAGTACAAATTCAAAAACTTTAACATTGCCTATATTATTTCAACCAGATGTGATAGAACCTTCATATTTGGCCTGTATATTGATTATATAAAGCTTAACACCATAATACAAATTTCATTAAGGTCAGGTTGAAGGTCAAGGTCAAGGTCACAGAGGTCAAAATGTAGATTTTGCTTTTAGCTTGTTAAAAACAATTGCAAGAGGCTTGATATTCTGTATGTCAATAGATCTAATGGAGCTTAGTTGTCAGTAAACCAACCTTAATTTCTAGTGTATGTTGCAATTTTTAGCATTGTTTTTATATTTTGAACATGATTGCTACTGCGGGCAAGGTGTTTCACAAACATATCTTGTTCACTGTTCCCTTTCATGTTCAAGTCATTTAAGTTTGACTGTACCTTTGATGCAGGAACAAAACATTTAGTCCAGTGGTAGTGTGTATCAAATGCTGTCTGACAGTCCTAAAATTGTGACCTTGACCTACCGGTATTTTAAAATGCACGAAACATATTTAAGTTAATAAACTATATGTAGTATATGGGATGCCTGGTTGAAATTTTTGTAGGAAATATGTCCCTTATAACTTTGAAAATGAACATGGGGTTAGGGGGCAGATGCTAGGCATAGCACTTGTTTAGGATGGTTTTGAGTAGTACATTACTGTCTGAAATTTGGCTTTTAACATTTATCTCGGTTGCAGATTCAGACAGTCATGGCCTAACAAACTAGCCTACACACGTAATATCATTCATTTTCTGCTAAGTTATTGAGAAACTGATTATGTCACTTGCAGATACTGTTTATTGTACTTGGAATATTCTTTTTTGTCTCGCCTGCGACGAAAGTCGCTGAAGGCGAGACATAGGTATAGCAATCCGGTGACGGCGACGGCAGCGGCGGCGGCGTAAACTTTTTTCTAAAACCTTCATAACTTTTCAAGGGTAATACATACAAACATCATCTTTGGTCCACAGCACCACCAAGTGATGACCTTTCCAGCACCATATATTTTAGATGACCTTGACCTTGTTTTCATGGTTCAATAAGCACATAAACATTGCGACATAGTTTCACATTCAAGTCCTTTTCTCAGGAACTATAATACCTAGACTTGTCATATTTGGTCTATAGTGAGATCTATATGGGTACATGGCAGTCTGACACCTGTAATGTTTCTTTGACCTCAATTTCATGGTTCAGTGACTTTGTTNTGTATTGATCATATAAAGCTGAACAGCATTATGCAAATTTCATTAAGATCAGGTCAAAAGTCAAGGTCACAGAGGTCAAAATTTTGATTTGGCTATAGCTTGTTAATTACAATTGCTAGAGGCTTCATATTATATGTGAATAAATCTAATAGAGTGCTGTACAAATCTACCTGAAAAACCAGGTGAAAGGTCAAGGTCGCCGAGTACAAATTCAAAAACTTTAACATTACCTATATCATTTCAACCAGATGTGATAGAACCTTCATATTTGGCCTGTATATTGATTATATAAAGCTAAACATCATAATGCAAATTTCATTAAGATCAGATCAAAGGTCAAGCTCACAGAGGTCAAAACTTCGATTTGGCTATAGCTTGTTAATTACAATTGCTAGAGGCTTCATATTATATGTGAATAAATCTAATAGAGTGTAGTACAAATCTACCTGAAAAACCAGGGTCAAATGAAAGGTCAAGGTCGCCCAGTACAAATTCAAAAACTTTAACATTGCCTATATCATTTCAACCAGATGTGATAGAACCTTCATATTTGGCCTGTATATTGATTATATAAAGCTTAGCACGATAATACAAATTTCATTAAGGTCAGGTTGAAGGTCAAGGTCACAGAGGTCAAAATGTAGATTTTGCTTTTAGCTTGTTAAAAACAATTGCAAGAGGCTTGATATTCTGTATGTGAATAGATCTAATGGAGCTTAGTTTTTAGTAAACCAACCTTAATTTCTAGTGTATGTTGCAATTTTTAGCATTGTTTTTATATTTTGAACATGATTGCTACTGCAGGCAAAGTGTTTCACAAACATATCTTGTTCACTGTTCCCTTTCATGTTCAAGTCATTTAAGTTTGACTGTACCTTTGATGCAAGAACAAAACATTTAGTCCAGAGGTAGTGTGTATCAAATGCTGTCTGACAGTCCTAAATTTGTGACCTTGACCTATTTTAAAATGCACAAAACATATTTAAGTAAATAAACTATATGTAGTATATGGGATGCCTGGTTGAAATTTTTGTAGGAAATATGTCCCTTATAACTTTGAAAATGAACATGGGGTTAGGGGGAAGATGCTAGGCATAGCACTTGTTTAGGATGGTTTTGAGTAGTACATTACTGTCTGAAATTTAGCTTTTAACATTTATCTCAGTTGCAGATTCAGACAGTCATGGCCTAACAAACTAGCCTACACACATAATATCATTCCTTTTCTGCTAAGTTATTGAGAATCTGATTATGTCACTTGCAGATACTGTTTATTGTACTTGGAATATTCTTTTTTTATATATATTTGCATTTACTATTTAGTACACATGAATGTTTGTAAGTAAGATTGCATGCAGATTTGTTTAAAATTTAGCTCTCCTGTCAACATGCTCTTTTTGATGACGTATAATTTTCGTCATTTCAGAGTTGTATGATGAATTAGATAATGAAAATCGTAAGTATAATAATATATATAATTTGTGTCTTTCTTTTTGATTTCAAATTATATTAATACCCAATATACCTATATATATGTATATATTGATAAATATTTCACATATCTATCCCAATTCCATTGTAAAATCACACATGTTTCCCCTCTTAACAGATCCCCTGGTATAGACTTGGTACTTCAAACTTGACACTTTGGTAAGGTTTTCATTGTGAGCAATGTTGCTAGCTAGCATGCTTGTACTTCTGTTTTACTAATACTCTGAAATAGCTACCATCTATACTTTATAATAAAGAGTGCTAAGCAATACATTTAAACAGCTTTTATGGGGTTGACCTAGGGTGTGTTGAGATTTCCTTTTTTACACTTATTCAGTTACAAAAAGTGGTTATATAATATCCACACTTTTTATGCTGGAAAGAGTTTAGAAGGTTGAGATGCAGATTATCCATCCCTTTAAGACCACACTGAACTTTTTCCAAATTTTTCACTGAAGTTGAACTTTCTGAGGGAGAAAATTAATGTTTAGCCCATTGATATTTGGTATGCAGTTGCATTAGCATCATTACTGAACAGTTTCAATGTCATTTTGTGTCTTATCCCCTGCACTCACAGTCCACTGACCTGGAAATTTTGAATTGTTTATAATTGTTCATTCTGGGAACTTGATATTGGAGATGCATTTTCCTTGGGGAGTACATATTGATTTAACATCCAAATGGTGGGCTGACCTCTCAGTAATGCTAAAGGTTTCTTACTTAGATTTTGATATAATGGCTGCTGCGGTAGATCAATGTGCAGATTCAAGCGATGTATGGGGCATGGAGACATATTCTGAGTCAACAGTATATTACTTAGTCAGACTTGGCCAGTCTTAATATTTTTTCACAAAGCAAATCAATTTTCATTTGATCCTGAAAATAACCTTGTCAGCATCAATTTATGTACAAATGTAAAATGAATGCATGTACTCTACATTTTTTAAAATAACATCTATAGATAACAAAGAAAAACAAATTATAGAAATAAGACTTTTGGCAAAGGAAGTAATTCTTTTGAAATAATTTGACACGAGAGATAAATGTAAAGTATAAAATTTTCAGCATTTTCATTGATTTCTACACATTTTATGCTATTGTTTAGAAAGAACAGTTCAGTTGACTATTTTTTAAGATTTTACTGTCTTATACATATACTTAGTTAATACTGTAATGAACATTCTTTCCATTTTCTAATTGCTGTTGGGTTGCTACAAGACACTGTTGCAATGGAAGGGGGTGTTTGGCATGCCATAAAAAGGTACTGACTAAATTCAAATGCATATACAAATACTTGCTAGTAAATGCAGTTTCAACTATTTACAGTTTTCTTTTTTTCTGCACAATATTCAGACTTGTGATGGTCTGAAAAGTAATATTTAATAAATTTACTTAATAGGCACATCTTGCAGATAAAAAAAATTAACTATAAAAAAAAAAAATTAGTTTACTATTTTATATTTCAGTTGGGTCATTGGAAAAACATGGTAGCATCATTGCCCATTTATTATCACAAGTCAGAATAGGAATGGATTTAACCAAAGTAGTTTTACCGACATTCATCTTAGAGCGACGTTCTTTATTAGAAATGTATGCAGACTTTTTTGCTCATCCAGATTTATTTTTAAAGTAAGTGAAAAGTACAATGAAAATAGATTAACTGTGTGAAATCACATGTTGTCACATCGGTGCAAGGACTTAACAGCTTTTAAATGGCTTTCTATCACTGAAAAAAGTAAGAAGAAATTGTCTGGATCAGAGTCTGATAATATGTTACAGTTGCCATTGTGTCATGTGTTTACTTCCTGTACAAGCAAGATCAGATTGAAGGAGGACTCTTGTTATTTGTTAATGCTGTGATACAGCAGAGAAGTCATTTATTTTCCATTAGAATATAATCAAATATCAAGAAAACAGAAAATTTAAAACAATTATATTTTCCCGCAGTCTTCTTCCGCTAGAAGTTATGGATAAAATGGTTTTGCCCTGTTTATGTATGTATGCTGCATGCCTGGTATGATTCTGATGAAACTTACTGCATTGTTTGGCCACCAAATAGGATATGTTTGTTATCAGTAATTTTTCTTTGGACAAGAACTGTAAAAGATGAGACTATTTAAACTTCGACATTTTTCAACAAAATTGATGACACACGGCATGTATGTCGCTGCAATGCATCCCCTCCCCCCACACACACATAAGTACCCTCTAACAATGCATCTCAAATTTATAGTTATCACTTTTAGCAAAATAACATAATTCACTACATGTATACAAGAATAAAATGAACATTTTCCCTCGTAATGATTCGATTTTGATCATAAGCTTAAATATGGCGATTTGTACCTCCATCTCCTCATGTTCTGTTAGTTGTGTATTTCCTATCTGGTCAGTAACATTCATAATTGAGCACTGATATATTATGTGACTCATCAGGCCATGCTGACTAACTTGTAAGAATTAAATAACTCCAAAATTCTCACATGTAATTGGTGTAAGTTTTTTGTATAGGGAAATAAAGTAACATTTAATCAAGAAATCATTATGTGAAATGAAATATCAAAATGGGTTAATATGCTCTCATTTTAGAATCTTGAAATTTTGCATAATTAATGACTTTGATTATTTACAGAATTCCAGAATTACAGACACCTAAGGAGAGAATGGTGCAGTTAGTAAGATGGTATTTATCAGCATTCCATGCAGGCAGGAATAGTGAAATAGCCAAAAAACCTTATAATCCTATATTGGGAGAAACGTTTACATGTTTTTGGAAACTTCCAGGAAGTAATAATAATACTGTAGGTATCCACATACTTTACCTCACATAGTATATTAGTGTTCTATATATCTTTTTAACCTTTCTTTATATAATTAACCACAGACTGAACCTACACCTATTTATATCTCCTCTCGGTAAAGTTTATATCAAGATGGATACCAATGGTGGGGTATACAGGGTTGTCAATCAAATAATACAAAATTGTATACCATGATGACAACGTCACTTAGTAAACTGCAAAAATTAATTCATTGACATGTTTCACCTAAACAGCATCATAAGGGCCTTTCTTTATATGTAGAAAGTGGTGATGCTCAGTCAAATAATATAGGGGAGTATAACATGTATAGATTGATTGATTGATTTATTGGTGTTTAAAGGAGTATGTCAGCTTTTTTTCAAAGAACGACCTATTGATCAATACACAAATGTCCACAGCTTGTTTATATTGTGTTAAGGTGCAACTGTTAAAGGTTTTTACCTTAACATGTTATATATACATGTTGTATTTAAAGTTTTCATAGTGAAAAAGAATTGAATATATCGATGGATATCAACTAGAGTTATGTAATTTCAAAATATAATGAACGACCATGTGGCAAGTTTATTATATTTGAAATTACATAACGAGAGTTGATATCCAATGATATACAATTCTTTTGAGTTGTTAACTTTATTTCTTTTATGATTTTCATTATTAAATGCAGTGAATTTTTAGTGCCTACCTGCTATTCTATGTTTGCTTACTCATGTTGCCTGTGATGTCACGGTTTTGTTTTAAATAACAACACTTTTACTAGGTAATGTAAATCACAGCACAAGAAATCACAACGTCTTCCAATAGAAATTCGGAAAAAATGATATCACATCATGTGTGATGTAATATTACTTGGCGCTTGTCCAATAAAATTCCTATAAAAGCCATGCAACTAGTTCATATCTAACTCCAGCTTCAAAGTCTCATTGTGTACCACAAAATAACTATTTGTTTAAGGAATAGGTAATGATTGTAAATCATAAGAGAATATATGATTTAAGCACTGTATATAATACCATTATCAGTGACAAATAATAATTAAAGTTATCATACTAATATGTCCCCAAGGCTTTTGAAGAATTGAAAGAAGAGAGTGCAAGAAGAATGCCAATCGTATATTTTAACATTTCAGCAATACATTGAATTCTAGTGGTGGATTGGTCATTCCATTAAATATATTTAGCACCAAGAGAATGCTCTTTGAAAATAGCCAGCCATAGAGAAAATTTTAGAAATCTTGAGGCATATTTATTCTTAAATGGAATATTATCCAAGTGTCCTCCGTGGACGCCATATATATTTTAATGGAACAGCCCTTACTGAATGCAAGATTTTGTACAATTAATGGTTTTTGTAATTCAGTACAAGTTTAAGTTGTTTTCATTGTAGGAGTTGTCAGAAGACGGTCCTGTTCCTTGGGCAACTAAAGATAACCTTACATTTGTCTCTGAACAGGTATCCCATCATCCTCCTAGTAAGTGTATATATATGTAATGGTATGTTAATATGAAATAATCAAAAGTAAATGTACTGTAAAAGGGGATATTTTGGCGTGGTTAAAACTTCACAATTTTGATTCTTAAATCTGATCCCGAGGTCTTATTTTCGCAATTGTCACTCATCTTTCATTACGTTTGTAATAAAAACAAATTTACACATGGGGAAATTGTCGCGAATATTTGCCAATCACAAAATTAGTGGAAATAAACCCCTCAGGAAAATTTTCTCTTTTACAGTATATGATATAATATCCATTTAACATGAAAAATGAAAACTCTCCTTCATCCTGAAATTCTATAAAGTTCTCAAACTGTGATAGATAAATATGACACTTGTCGAGCTTTATTCTTCTCTAAATGTCAATCATTACTTTAGATGAACTTCATTAGCTGTTTTGATCTGAAGGATTGGTGTCAGATTATTTGAAGCAATTAAGGCAAACTTACAAAAATGAAATAAGCGAAGCTCTTTACAAAGATTACATATTTCATGAGGGGAGACCCTACGAGATTCACAGATGCTGAATTGTAATCTGTTGCCTTGCAAAATAACAAGATAATGGATTATGAAAGAAAAAACTAGGGTACATGTCAAGTTATTAGGCCCTTGGCTTAGAAATACAAATGTATATATAATACAAGGCATTCCTTCTTCTGACTTTCTATAACCATCTTCTTCAGCTCCTTATAGTAATAATAGATTTTTTTGGAACAAAAGCCCAAATTTGATGTTGAAAATACAGGAGAAATTTTTTTATGTCAAGATGTATCTGAAAAAAATATAGAAATATACACTTAATCTCAAGAACCTACCAGCACTGTAGAAGAGACAGACATATTACAATGTATGTTTACTCAAGACAAAAGCATTTAAGAAAATATAATAGTGGAAGATTAAACAGATTAAACCTGGCATGTTGAAAAATGGTAATTATGAACACAGAATCTGTTTGAAGTGCACTTTTATGTATGGATAAAGTTTTCAAGCATCTTGTAACATTAGATATTTGACAAGTCTAGGTGTTTTAACTCTTTATGAAACTCAAAAAATAAATTGTATTTTGTTTGATTTAGTTTCAGCATTTTATGCAGAACATTTTAATAAAAAGATATCATTAGATGGATATATATGGACTAAATCTAAGTTTTTGGGACTGTCTATTGGTGTACATTTAATTGGACAAGCTGTGATATCTGTGATAGACTATGATGAAGAATATACAATAACATTCCCTAATGGTTATGGAAGGTATAGTTATTTTGTCATCTGCTTACAACAAATTTAACACATAGGGATCTCTATTTCTCTAATTTCTAGCAAATTTAACCAACGCCTGACCGGTGTGATAAAAATATTTCTCGTCTCTAGTGAGAGAACAACTCGCGTGGAGTTTCCCGCCAAATCTATTCGGAGCATCATCCTCAGTGTTTTACATTATGTCATTAGAGAAACATTTTCTACAACTTAAACACGTTAATTATGAAATTTCTCACATCTTGTTAAATAAATTTTCAAATGTTTAAAAACTCGGCAAGCCTCGTTTTCAAACATTTGCAAAATTTATTTAACTCGATGTGAGAAATTTCATAATCAACTCAGTTCTCGTTGTAGAAACTATATATCTTATACTAAATGGTTTTCACAATGTTTTTTTTTCTATGCATCTGACAATAATGAATCAACAAATCCTTCAAAACTTTCAGTTTGATTCCATCCACATACATGTATTTAGGCTATCTTAATTTGTGCTTTTATACTGTAAATTTTGATTTTAATGATTTTAAGAGATTTCAGAACAAAAAGAAAAGCCTACCAGGACTGAAAATTTCAATCACTTGTCACAATCTGCCAGAGAAGTCCACAACAAATATAGACAGGAGACAAACATAAAAAATGACAGGAACTCAGGATATATCATGATATGTACTCTGGAACAGCATGATTATTTTGTCATTACATTTTTGTACAATTGCAAAAAATTTGTGGTCGTATAATGGTATGGCGCTGTTGTCGTCGTATGGCGTCGTTATCGTCTGTAGACACTTATGTATTTGGTCAATAACTAAAGTTAAAGTCGATCAATCATTTGAAATTTTGACACAGTGTTCCTTTGCACAAAAGGAAGGCTTGGTATAGTTTTCCTTATTTGGCCCCTCCCGTTTTTAAAAAAGGGCCAAAAAGGGCAAAATTGGATGTTTTCTTATATTTGGATGTAGAATATTTATTATACCCCCCCCATCTGTCTGTCCACACTTCTTGTAAGCGCAACTCCTCTTAAACCACTTGAAGGATTTTGATGAAACTTTACACAAAGGAAGGACACTATATGGAGATGTGCATGAAGGAATATAATTATTGTCCGAAACCAGGAAGGGGAGATAATTCGACTGTGACTTTTCGTTGATTCCTTATGTATGTGTTACCTCGTAAGCGCAACTCCTTTTAAACCACTTGAAGGATTTTGTTGAAACTGTAGACAAAGGAAGGACACAATATGGAGATGTGCATGAAAGAAAATAATTTTTGTCCGAAACCAGGAAGGGGAGATAATTCGACTTTGACTTTTTGTTGATGCCCTATGTATGGGTTACCTCTTAAGCGCAACTCCTCTTAAACCATTTGAAGGATTTTCATGAAACTTTACACAAAGGGATGAAACTGTATAGAGTTGTGCATGAAAGAATATAATTATTGTCCGAAACCAGGAAGGGGAGATAATTCAACTTTGACTTTTGGTTGATTCCCTATGTGTGGGTTACCTGGTAAGCGCAACTCCTCTTAAACCACTGAAAGGATTTTGATGAAACTTTACACAAAAGCAGGACACTATATGGAGATGTGCATGAAGGAATATAATTATTGTCTGAAAGCAGGAAGGGGAGATAATTTGACTTTGAATTGTCGTTGATTCCCTATGTATGGGTTACCTCGTAAGCACAATTCCTCTTAAACCACTCGAGAGATTTTGATGAAACTTTAGACAAAGGAAGAACACTATATGTAGATGTGCATGAAGGAATATGATTATTGTCCGAAACCAGGAAGAGGAGATAATTTAACTTTGAATTTTCATTGATTCCCTATGTATGGGTTACCTCGTAAGCGCAACTCCTCTTAAACCACTTGAAGGATTTTGATATAACTTAAGACAAAGGAAGGACACTTTATGAAGGTGTGCATGAAGGAATGTAATTACTGTACGAAATCAGGAAGGGGAGATAATTTGACTGATTTTCATTGATTCCTTCTGCAATGATTTCTTTTTTTCAAAGAAATAATTTACAGCAAAGATATTGTGAAATCAAATTGTTGGAGAGACACACGTTTTTCATTGTAATCCTCTTAAAAAGTTGTTTTCAAAGTGTTGTAATGAAATTTCTCTAATGCTTATGATTTTTGTGTAGAATGTCAAATAGCCTAAAAAATTGTGAATTTTATATTTGTCTGATTTTGAAAGAGTATTTTCATTGGAACCCTTGCGAAAAGTTCTTTCTAGAAAATATATCATTGTGTCCATACTTGTATTGTGTCCACACTTGTACTGTGACCACACCTGTATTGTGTCCACACCAACTTAAATTTGCACTATATATGTGCACTTACCATATCGATTCAGGGTTCAATGAGCGGGGGCTGCCATTTGGCGACAGCTCTTGTTATTTATCAGATTTTGATGGGGTTTCTTTCAGTGTTATCCTGAGGAAATTTACTATCTGTAGTGTGTCAACGGATTTGATGTGGCATGTACCGTTCATGAGGTAAATGGGACCCAAAAGGGGCGAATTTCAAAAAATTTATTATTTTATTATTAGTCTGATTTTGATGCAGTTTTTTTGCACTGGATCTTAAAAGAAAAATGAATATAGTGCTGCACCATTAGATTTTTGATAACTTGTTTCCTTTCCGAGCTATGAGGGGCCCAATGGGGCCAAAATTGCAAACATGCAGATTACCTAGAATTTTATTTTTCATCCGATTTCGATGGGATTTTTTTTCTTTGGATTCCTTTTGTTGTAAGCTTTCATTAGTATGTCATCAGATTTGGCGAAGCTCTTGCCGTTTCCAAGCTATAAGGGTTCAAAGGGGCTGAAATTGCAATATTTCAAAATATGTTATATCTCTATGTTTATCGGATTCTGATGGAATTTTTTTATTTTAGATTCCTCTTGTTGTAAGCTTATGGTAGTAGGTCAACAGATTTTGCATATCTTTTACCGTTTCCAAACTATAAAGGGTCAAGGGAGCCGAAATTGCAATTTTTGAAATATGTTAAGTCGTTATTTTTAATCGTACTTTGATGGGGATTTTTTTCTTTGGATTAATCATGATGTATACTGTCAGTAGTATGTCAATAATTTTGCTTAAATCTTACAGTCTCGGAGCTTTCAGGGATCAAAAGGGCTAATTTTGATTTTCCTTAGTTTGTGTCCAGCTAATTACTTTGTCAAGCTTCTTATTGTGTCCATCTAGTTACTGTGTCAAACTCTTAAATGTGTCCTTATTCACTTTTAAATGACACTTATTCAAATTTCAGTGGTCGACATGCTGCGGTCGTATCATGCTGCGCATGGCGTAGCCCTTTATTATACACTGCACATTGTATTTTCAGCAATGTAAAAAGTCACATCTGTTTTTTTGGAACCTTATTTGAAAGTTATTTTGGACTTTTTTCCACAATATATTTTATATTGATGATTAATATGGTATAACAGCCAGCAGTATATTAGTTTTTATTTAGGACAAAAGTGTATGTCAGAATACTTTTCACTGACTACAAAAAAATAGAAGATTTCATCACATTAAAGAAGCTTACATCTTTGTCTTTTGTGTCATTTCAGATCCATTTTAACAGTTCCATGGATAGAATTGGGTGGAAAAATTGCTATTAATTGTGCTAAAACCGGTTATAGTGCTAATATTGAATTTCATACAAAGGTAAGTAATTTTAAATGTCAGTAAAAATATGAGTAGCAATATACTGTATGATAGGTTGGAATTTCTGTAGACAGCATTTCAAAGAATATTTTTTCCATTGCAAAAAATGGTAAATTTATATTTGTCCCAAAAGAAAGAAAAATTATGTCATTGTTTATAATATTTCTTCCAACAGAACTTTTGTAGGGGAAACAATTTAACATTCACAATTTTATATTGTGGGATTTTAGAATAGTTTGGAAATTGACATAATGGAGATGTTTGTTTTTCAATGGTAAATACACACTTCTGTGGTTTGCTACAAATAAGGTAGTCAGAGTTTTGAACAAATTTGATAGACATATTATTTTTATACCCGGGGCAAACAAAGTTTGGGGGGTATATAGGAATCACCCTGTCCGTCCGTCTGTCTGTCTGTCTGTCCGTCTGTCCATCCATGTACCTTGTCAGCGCATGTTCTCCTAAACGCTGCTTGGATTTTGATGAAATGTTACACAGTTGTAGTACACCATCTGAAGATGTGCATGAAGTATTATGGTTGCTGCCCGAAATTTTTAAGGGGAGATAATTTGTCTTTGAATATTTCCTGGAAAAGGGGGGAGGCAAACCTTGTCAGCGCATGATCTCCTAAACGGCTGCTGGAATTTTGATGAAATGTTACTCAGTTGTAGTACACCATCTGAAGATGTGCATAAAGTAATATGGTTGCTGCCCGAAATTTTGAAGGGGAGATAATTCGTCTTTAAATATTTTCTGGAAAAAGGGGAGGCAAACATTGTCAGCACATGTTCTGCTAAACGACTGCATGGATTTTGATGAAATGTTACACAGTTGTAGTACACCATCTGAAGATGTGCATGAAGTTTTATAGTTGGTACCCGAAATTTTTAAAGGGAGATAATTTGTCTTTGAATATTCTGGAAAAAGGGGTGTGTGTGGACAAACCTTGTCAGCGCATGTTCTCTTAAACGACTGCTTGAATTTTGATGAAATGTTACAAACTTGTGGTACACTACCTGAACATGTGCATGAAGAAATATGGTTGCTGTTCGAAATTTTGAAGGGGAGATAATTTGTCTTTTAATATTTTCAGAAAAAAAAGGGGGGAGGTATATCATTTTGTCCATACTTGTATTGTGTCCTCATTTGTACTGTGTCCACAACTGTATTGGGTTCACACACACACTTAAATTTACACTTGCCATATTGATTCAGGATTCAATTATCGGGGAATATACCTGGCTGCCATTCGGCGACGGCTCTAGTTTATTTTGATGCTTGTTAGTACAATGAAATAAAAGGATATCTAAACCACGAATATATCAGCAAACCAATATTAATATGATGGCTGGCAAATTTCTACACAGATAACACAGATCGTGACAACAGAAATACTACCAAACATGAATGTAACAAAAGTAGGATAGCATAAGCAGTGGGAACCCTTGACCCCCTCCCCCCCCAAAAAAAAAAACAAAAACAAAAACAAAAAAGAAAAAAGAACATACGACTCTGAGGAACAGGAGGATAATCATTACACACAAGTTATTATATAGTAGAAAGGTAGGATAAGTTTCCATACATACAGCAACCAAAATCTTAATTATAATAGCAAATTTATATAGAAAATTTTGCATGCAAGTTCTTTTCTTTGTTTCCATTACCATTCACCTAGAGGTTAAAATCAAGGAATTCATGACAACCTCACTTAGAACTGTCTCTTTTCTGGCTTTTAATTGTTGAGAAGAATATATTTATGATATGTTTGAGATTATTAAAGAAAAATGTTATGTGAAAACTGATGAAGGCCAATGGCAGAAACAACTTAATAGATTTAAAGAACACAATATATAATTGATGAAACATTCCCTGTGGAATTTATTCAAAGGAAAACTGTTTGATTTTTAAAAATAATATTACACTAATATATATTTCTGATTACAGCCTTTTTATGGAGGAAAGAAACATAAGGTGACATCAGAAATATATGAACCAAATGAAAAGAAACCATTTGTAAATATAGACGGAGAATGGAATGGAGTGATGTATGCAAAGTATACAAGTGGTGTAAGTTTGTTTTCATGATAATATGAACAATATACATTATTGTAAGTTTTACACAACAAAATGTCGAAATACATGCAAAAGCAGATCTTAATTCCATGTTCTAACAAGATATGTATAATTACATGCAACAACATGCTGAAATACAAAGAAACAACAAAAATAATGTACAATGGCAGATGAATAACTGGCAACAACATACATGTAGAAATAACATGCAGCAGTTGACTGAAATACCATGCAAAGGCAGGTTGAAAGGCCTATCAATGACAGATTGAAACAA
>MJUU01015353.1:0-22254 GCA_002080025.1 Modiolus philippinarum | reverse complement strand
TACAGAGGTGTTTACATCTACGATTTCGCCGTAGTTTCTACGGAAATCGGCTGAAAAATACGATCTACGATTTGTTGTGTTAAAACTACGACGATCGATGATTCTTGAGCAAAAATTCGTTTTTTATTAAAATCTTGAAAATGGATTTACCATGTGAAGTCTTCAAGGCGCTTGAATGCAATGATCTGATTTGTTTGATGTCAAGCGTCTGAAAGACTTTGTCAAAATATGAAAGCATGGCTTCTGCCAAGTGGAAGGGGGTCCAGACGACAATATTTCCAGGGCTTCCCCTAAGGCTTAGAAGAGAAAAGAAGCCTGTCAGAGGTTTAAAGAGTCCTGCAGGGAATACTTTCCATGTGTGGGGTCATCAAAAAAGAGCCAAACCCATTTCTTTTGCCACATTTGTGATAGAGATTTCTCGTATCGTATCTACATGGAGGAAAAGATGACTGTCACAGACGGAGTTAAATAGTTAAAAGCCCAGTCATAAACCTGTCCAGTCATTTTGTATGTTTCAGTTTATTAAATTTTTTAGTGTTTTTTTTTTTCCAATTTAAAATTTAGTTAAAAAGAACTTTAATATAGATGTTAATTAATATTCATCACTTTTTTACTTTGTGTGATTTCTTATTTGTAAATTCTTTATAAATTTGGTAGTTGCCAGTAAATCATACTAACAATAGAAGTTGATGAGGGCTGTTGCAGCAAAACATACATTGGATAGCAGACATATCGAAAACTGCCTGACCGGAGGACAAATCAGGCAAAACTTGAGTCGGTCTGGCAAAAATTATCAGCCTGCAGGACCGAATGTCAGGCATAAATTTGACATTTCCTGTATGCGACGAAACTGTAGGTCCTGTAAATTTATCTTCGGTCTGGCAGTTTTTCCTTATTTGCCTGACCGAATGTCCTGCAAGGCCTCTGGAGTTTTTGATTTGTCTGGGATAGGGGAATGCACTTAAAAGTTGTCATAACCACTCACAGATGCAAAATTGGATTTTTTTTATTTGCTTATGAATTCTGACTTGAATAATAGCACCCACTCATTGCAGCTTTTGAAAATGCCTTCCCGTGGTCCCCATTTATGATTTACTAGAACAGCACTGATTAAGTTGTAAACAGGGACTGAAACAAAGAAAAGAAAGTAAATATACTGACATACAGTGAATAAGCGCTGATGAAAAACAGTCTATTTCAAGTAAAAAAGAGTACATGTTATTTTTCTTGAAAACTACTGAGAACATTGCAAAACTACTGACAACTTGGTAAAAAACTACTGAGGCCATCGATATGGGGTAAACAGGTCTGTGATTTTCATTATTAAATGCAGTGATTTTTTAGTGCCTACCTGCTATTCTATGTTTGCTTACTCATGTTGCCTGTGATATCCCGGTTTTGTTTGAATAACAATACTTTTACTAGGTAATGTAAATCACAGCGTAAGAAATCACACAGTCTTACAATAGAAATTCCGAAAAAATGATATCACATCATGTGTGATGTGCTATTACTTGGGGCTTGACCAATGAAATTCCTGTAAAAGCCATGCAACTAGTTCATATCTAACTCCAGCTTCAAAGTCTCATTGTGTACCACAAAATAACTATTTGTGTAAGGAATAGGTAATGAGTGTTAATCATAAGAGATTTAAGCACTGTATATAATACCATTATCAGTGACAAATAATAATATACAGTTATTGACTGGGTCCGAAAACAACAGCTGTTTTGTTTGACCCGAGGACTGAACTGTTGCACGCAGCCGAAGGCTGAGTGCAACAGTTTAGTCAGAGGGTCAAACAAAACAGCTGTTGTTTGAGAACCCAGTCTATAACTGTTTTGTTATACCTTTTCATGTTCAATGAATACGCTCCATTTCATCTGAATACAATTCAAGGCGCCAATTTAGTAATGCAGACGACAGGAGATCATGTGATATGGGCGTGATATTTTTGAACCAATCAAAATAAGGCAGGTGGTCAACAGATCAGTGTCGGTCAACAGACTGAAAACTGTTGACTGGTCAACAGATCGTTTTTTGGTTTGAGAAATAAAACAGACAAATTGTCGATATTTTCCCCAATGCATTTATATAAGGAAAATATTATAAGGTATAACAATTAAAGTTATCATACTAATATGTCCCCAAGGCTTTTGAAGAATTGAAAGAAGAGAGTGCAAGAAGAATGCCAATCGTATATTTTAACATTTCAGCAATACATTGAATTCAAGTGGTGGATTGGTCATTCCATTAAATATACTTAGAACCGAGAGAATGCTCTATGACAATAGCCAGCCATAGAGAAAATTTTAGAAATCTTGAGGCATATTTATTCTTAAATTGAATATTATCCAAGTGTCCTCTGTGGACGCCATATATATTTTAATGGAACAGCCCTAACTGAATGCAAGATTTTGTACAATTAATGGTTTTTGAAATTCAGTACAAGTTTAAGTTGTTTTCATTGTAGGAGTTATCAGAAGATGGTCCTGTACCTTGGGCAACTAAAGATAACCTTACGTTTGTCTCCGAACAGGTATCTCATCATCCTCCTAGTAAGTGTATATATATATGTAATGGTATGTTAATATGAAATAATCAGAAGTAAATGTAATGTAAAAGGGGATATTTTGGCGAGGTTAAAACTTTACAATTTTGATTCTTAAATCTAATCCCGAGGTCTTATTTTTGCAAATATCACTTATCTTTCATTACGTTTTTAATAAAAACAAATTTACGCCAGGGGAAATTGTCGCGAATATGGACCAATCACAAAATTAGTGAAAATAAACCCCTCACGAAAATTTCCCCTTTTACAGTATATGAAATATCAATTTAACATGAAAAATGAAAACTCTCCTTCATCCTGAAATTCTAGTTAATGAACAAAGTTCTCAAATTGTGATAGATAAATTTGACACTTGTTGAGCTTTATTCTTTTCTAAATGTCAATCATAACTTTAGGTGAACTTCATTAGCTGTTTTGATCTGAAGGATTGATGTCAGATTATTTGAAGCAATTAAGGCAAATTTACAAAAATGAAATATGGGAAGCTCTTTACAAAGGTTGCATATTACATGAGGGGAGACCCTATGAGATTCACAGATGCTGAATTGTAATCTGTTGCCTTGCAAAATGACAAGATTATGGATTGTGAAAGAAAAACTAGGGTACATGTCAAGTTGTTAGGGCCTTGGCTTAGAAATACAAATGTATATAAAATGCAAGGCATTCCTTCTTCTGACTTTCTATAACCATCTTCTTAAGCTCCTTATTCTAATAATAGATTTTCTTGGAACTTAAGCCCAAATTTGATGGTGAAAATACAGGAGAAATTTTTTTATGTCAAGATGTATCTGAAAAAAATATAGAAATATACACTTCAATCTCAAGAACCTGCCAGCACTGTAGAAGAGACAGACATATTATAATGTATGTTAACTCCAGACAAAAGCATTTAAGGAAAATATAATAGTGGAAGATTAAACAGATTAACCTGTCATGTTGAAATATGCTAATGATGAACCCAGAATATGTTTGAAGTGCACTTTTATGTATTGATAAAGTTTTTCCGCATCTTGTAGATATTTTGACAAGTCTAGGTCTTTTAACTCTTTATGAAACTCAAAAAATAAATTGTATTTTGTTTGATTTAGTTTCAGCATTTTATGCAGAACATTTTAATAAAAAGATATCATTAGATGGCTATATATGGACTAAATCTAAGTTTCTGGGACTGTCTATTGGTGTACACTTAATAGGACAAGCTGTGATATCTGTAATTGATTATGATGAAGAATATACAATAACATTCCCTAATGGTTATGGAAGGTATAGTTATTTTGTCATCTGCTTACAACAAATTTTACACATAGGATCTCACAATGTTTTTTTTCTATGCATCTGACAATAATGAATCAACAAATCCTTCAACACTTTCAGTTTGACTCCATCCGCATACATGTATTTAGGCTATCTTAAGTTGTGCTTTTATAGTGTAAATTTTGATTTTAGAGATTTTAAGAGTTTTCAGACCAAAACTTGATGTACAGTTAATTTGGTTGAACATTAATTGGGCAAGTGAATTAAAAAGAAAAGCCTACCAGGACTGAAAATTTCAATCACTTGCCACAATCTGCCACAGAACTCCACAACAAATACACAAACAGGAGAAAAATTTAAAAAATGACAGGAACTCAGGATATATCATGATACAATGTATGTACTCTGGAACAGATTGATTATTTTGTCGTTACATTTTTAGCTCACCTCACGAAGTGAGGGGGGCTTATGTGATACCCCTAGCATTGGTGTTGGCGTCCGCGTCCGGTTAGGAAGAATAGTTAAAGTCCATTCCCGCTTGCTGACATGTCCCTCATCAACCATAATGGTATGTACATGTATGATGCATTTTGGGATGACAACTGCAATGCATGCTTCGGATGCTGTCTGTGACCTATATTTTATGCATGAGTGACTTGTTTAGGAAGAATACCCGCTTACTGACATGTCCCACACAATGCATGCATAGTTTTGTCCTTAGCTATATTTGATATTACTGATTATTCGGATTTCGTTTGGTTTTATGCATTTTAAACATTTTTTGAAATTATGGATTTCCTTTGTTTGGGTTCTAGTGCTGCTGATGAGGAATAAATTTCCGAAATGGCCATACAGCTCATTAAATTTATTGCAGTAGGAGTTAACATATGTGTTATGGTCCCATGTTCATTTACTCCATATCCTTTCGTAAAATATTCGGATGCTGTCTGTGACCTATATTTTACGCATGAGCAACTTGGTTAGGTAGAATGGTTAAAGTTTATCCCCGCTTACTGACACGTCCCACATCAACCATAATGGTATGTTTGATGCATTTTGGGATGACAACAACAATGCATGCTGTGGATACTAACTGTGACCTTCATTTTACATTTGAGCAACTTGGTTAGATAGAATGGTTAAAGTCTACTCCTGCTTACTGACATGTCCCACATCACCCACATTGGAATGTATGATGCATTTTGGGATGACAACAACTATGCATGTACGCATGAGCAACTTGGTTAGGTAGAATGGTTTAAGTTTATCCCCACTTACTGACATGTCCCACATCAACCATAATGGTATGTTTGATGCATTTTGTGATGACAACAACAATGCATGCTGTGGATGCTGACTGTGACCTACATTTTACGCATGAGCAACTTGGTTAGGTAGAATGGTTAAAGTCCATTTCTGCATACTGACATGTCTTACATCAACCATATTAGTATATATGATGCATTTTTTGATGACAGCTGCAGTGAATGCTTTGGATGTAGTCTGTGACCTACATTTTATGCATGAATGAATCCGTTAAAAAGAATTATATAGTCCATTCTTGTTTACTGACATGTTTAACATGTGACAATGCTGAGCAACGAGGTGAGCTTATCAGGCTGTGGCTGCTCTCTATGTTTATACACTGCACATTGCATTTTCAGCAATGTATGAAGTCACATCTGTTTTGTTGTAACCTTGCTTGAAAGTTATTTTGGACTTTTTTCTACAATATATTTTATATTGATGATTAATATGGTATAACAGGAAGCAGTATATTGGTTATATTTAGGACAAAAGTGTATGGATACTTTTCACTGACTACAAAAAAATAGAAGATTTCATCACATTAAAGAATCTTACATCTTTGTCTTTTGTGTCATTTCAGATCAATTTTAACAGTTCCATGGATAGAGTTAGGTGGAAAAATTGCTATTAATTGTGCTAAAACCGGTTATAGTGCTAATATTGAATTTCATACTAAGGTAAGTAATTTTAAATGTCAGTAAAATATGAGTAGCAATATACTGTATGATAGATTGGAATTTCTGTCAGATTTCCCCCCCCCCCCCCCGGTAGACAGCATGTCAAAGAATATTTTTTCCATTGCAAAAAATGGTAAATTTATAAATTTATATTTGTCCCAAAAGAAAGAAAAATTATCATTGTTTATAATATTTCTTCCAACAGAACTTTTGTAAGGGGAACAATTTAACATGCACAATTTTATATTGTGGGATTTTAGAATAGTTTGGAAATTGACATAATGGAGATGTTTGTTTTTCAATGGTAAATACACACTTCTGTGGTTTGCTACAAAGAAGGTAGTCAGAGTTTTGAACAAATTTTATAGACATATTATTTTTTATTTTAATGCTTGTTAGTACAGTGAAATAAAAGGATATCTAAACCACAAATATATCAGCAAACCAATATTAATATGATGGCTGTCAAATTTCTACGTTAAAAAAATATGGGGATATAAAGATAACACAGATCGTGACAACAGAAATACTACCAAACATGAATGTAACAAAAGTAGGATAGCATAAGCAGTGGGAACCCTTGACCCCCAGAGGTGTTTACAATTACGATTTCGCCGTAGTTTCTACGGAAATCGGCTGAAAAATATGATCTTTGATTTGTTCTCTTAAAACTACGACGATCAATAATCCTAGGGCAAAAATTCGTTTTTTTAAACCTGTCCAGTCATTTTGTATGTTTCAGTTTGTCATATATTTTAAGTTTTTTTTTCAATTTAAAATTATTCAAAAAGAGCTTTAATGTAGTACTTAATTTATACTCATCACAATATGTAAATGTGTTTTTACATGGTGTGTTTCAGTTTATTAAATTTCTCATTTGAAAAATCTTTATAAATTTGGTAGTTGCCTGCAAATCATACCAACAATAGAATTTGATGAGGGCTGTTCCAGCTTAAAATACATTGGATGGGTGAAAGGCACTTACCCACTTGTAAATGCAAAAAAAGAGCACATTTTATTTTTCTCCAAAACTACTGAGAACATTGCAAAACTACTGACAACTTGGTTAAAAACTACTGAGGTCATTGATATGAGGTAAACAGGTCTGGACCCCCCCCCCAAAAAAAAAAAAGCAAACAAACAAAAAGAAAAAAAAAGACATACAGCAACCAAAATCTTAATTACAATATCAAATTTATATAGAAAATTTTGCATGCAAGTTCTTTTCTTTGTTTCCATTACCATTCACCTAGAGGTTAAAATCTAGGAATTCATGACAACCTCACTAGAAATGTCTCTTTTCTGGCTTTTAATTGTTGAGAAGATTATATTTATAAATTCTTTGAGATTATTAAAGAAATATGTTTTATTGAAAACTGATGAAGGCCAATGGCCGAAACAAATTGATATGGTTTTAAAGAACACAATATATAATTGATGAAACATTCTCTGTTGAATTTATTCAAAGGAAAACTCTTTGATTTTTAAAAATAATTAAAGTAATATATATTTCTGATTACAGCCTTTTTATGGAGGAAAGAAACATAGAGTGACATCAGAAATATACGAACCAAATGAAAAGAAACCATTTGTAAATATAGATGGAGAATGGAATGGAGTGATGTATGCAAAGTATACAAGTGGTGTGAGTTTGTTTTCATGATAATATGAACAATATGCATAATTGTAAGTTTTACACAACAAAATGTCGAAATAACATGCAAAAGCAGATCTTAATTCCATGTTCTAACAAGATATGTATAATTACATGCAACAACATGCTGAAATACAAAGAAACAACAAAAGTAATGTACAATGGCAGATGAATAACTGGCAACAACATACATGTAGAAATAACATGCAGCAGTTGACTGAAATACCATGCAAAGGCAGGTTGAAAGGCCTATCAATGACAGATTGAAACAAAAAAGTTTGGGAGAATTGATAATAACCATGCATTCAACAACAGGTTGAAATAACATGCAACAACATGAATTGCATGAAATAGCAAAGAAATATTCTACAGCAGTGATTCAAAATCAATCTTTTATGGCAAACTACATGTGCATTATATTGTTATCTAATGAAGAAGTCAGGATTGGTTCAGTATGGTTCATGTTGTTTCTTAGAATGTTGGGGAATGTGAAAATGTATTTCAGGTTATTCCAATTTCAAGCAATTTCAAATTTTTAGACATTATCTACATGTAAATACATGTCAGATTTTGTGTTTACTCCTCAGCACATTTTATGTTTTACAGATGAATGAAGTATTTGTGGATACCAAAAAGATGCCAATAATGAAGAAATCAGTAAAACCAACAGACCAACAAACAGAATTTGAATCTAGAAGGTAAATAATTAATAAACTTATATAAGTTTTGTATTTGGTGTACACATAAATTTTGGGAGTGGCTTGTTATAAGTATAAACCCTGCAAACCAAGTTTAGGGGGTATATAGGAATCACCCTGTCTGTCTGTCTGTCCATCTGCCCGTCTGCCTGTCTGTCTGTCCACACTTCTTGTAAGCACAACTCCTCTTAAACCACATGAAGGATATTGTTGAAACTTTACACAAAGGAAGGACACTATATGGACATGTGCATGAAGGTATATGATTATTGTTCGAAAACAGGAAGGGGAGATAATTTGACTTTTCATTGATTCCATCTGCACTGATAACCTTGTAAGTGCAACTTTTCTTAAACCACTGGAAGGATTTAACTAAAACATTACACAAAGGAATGACACTTTGTGGAGATGTGCTTTAAGTAATATAATTATTATCCAAAACCAGGAAGGGGAGATAATTCGACTTTTGACTTTTCAATGATTCCATCTGCACAGATAATCTGGTAAGCGCAACTCCTCTTAAACAACTTGAAGGATTTTATATTTTGAAATAAAAGTGTTGGAGAGAAACATGTTTTTCATTGAAATCCTTGTTTAAGGTTTATTCCAAGTGTTGGAGAGAAATTTATGTAAAGCTTATGTTTTTAAAAAAAAATGTCAACAAAAAAAGTGTGGATTTTATTTTTGTCTGATTTTGACAGCAAAGTTATTTCTGGAGGATTATATTATTGTCATACTCATATTGTATCCACACTTGCACTGTGTCCACACCCACCTAAATTTGCACTTACCATATTAATTCAGGGTTCAATTAGCGGGGGTATGTCTGGCTGCCATTCGGCGACAGCTCTTGCTCATGCAGTATCTTCAATAAGTTTAGGGTATGAAATGTTTTGAAATGTTTTAATCAATATCTCATATCCATGTACATGGAAAAACCAACCAAAAATAGCCAAAAGGGACACAGCTTAACATGAGATCTGACTTCAAACATTATTTTAGAGAGTTAAATAAACAAGATTAAATTTCAGTAAGTGGGGTCCTGTAGTTCAACTTCGTTTTTTTACCATACTGTTTTTCAGCAATTGGCATAAATGCTTTCTTGGTTTATATTGAAATGATTGATTACATATTTAGTCTGATCCTTCATAATACAGAGATGTAATTATCAATTTTTAAATATGTTCAATGACTATTTCCAGTTTGCCAATGATGGGATATTAAGCTAAAACCGAATTTGGATAAAAAGTTGTTGTCAGATTTCTTTTTGCTAGAATATGTGAGAATGATTCAGCTTGTAGATGATAATATTTAAGGATGGCTCGTAGATTTAATGTTAAAGGGGTGCAATTGAAAACTAGAAAAAACTGTGAGCAAAGCTAACTGATACATGTGTATATACCCCCTGTCATATGATAATAAATCAAATCAAATTCTTAGATAGAAGGTGCACATCTACATTATGTCACAAAGACTGTATTATACATGTAGTTTCATCAAAAATCTCTTTAGTCATTCAGGAGAAGTAGGTGATAAGAAATGGGTACCCACTTGTAATGTAATGGCTAAGTCCATGTTTTGCTATGGTTGACCAAATCAAATTTTGAAATAGGAGGTACATACATGTACATCTTCATTATGTCACAAAGACAGTGTTAAAGTTTCATAAAAATATATTCAGTGTTCAGAAGGAGTGGCGGATAATAGATGGTTACCCACTTGTAATGTAATGGCAAAGTCCATGTTTTGCTATGGGAAACCCCAAAAATCAATTTAATCAAATTCTGAAAGAGGAAGTGCACATTTAAATTATGTCACAAAGACTGTAAAAGTTTTATGAAAATATATTCAGTGGTTCAGAAGGAGTAGCGTATAAGAGATGGGTACCTTCAGGTGTAAGGGACAGACAGAAAGGCAAACGTACATACGGACAACCCCATCACTATAAACCCCCACTTTTTAAGCAGGGGTATAAAAAGACAAATTTTTTTACCCAAACTCCTATTTTACCATAAAAATTGCTAATTGTCTGGTTTTATGGGAGTGCCTGCTCCTCGGGCTACCTCCTAAAAATAGTTACCTGATTTGTAACAAGAAATAAGTTTTCAAGTTAGTCATACTACCACTTTTTTTGTCCCCCACCGCAACGCGACAGAGGGACATAGTAATGGTCTGCGTCTGTCTGTCCATGTGTCTATGTGTCATGTTTTTTGTGGCGCAACTCCTCAGAAACTGCTGGTCAGAATTCATTCAAATTTTACAGGATTGTTAGTCACCATTAGAACTATATCATATTGCATCACCATTTTGATTCGTCTAATTTTGTGGGAGTTATGGGACTTTGATTATTTCCACATTGTTATGCAAAGCCAAATCTTGTGGACGCAACTCCTCAGAAACTGATAGTCCGAATTCATTCTAATTATACAGGATTGTTAGTCGTTATATGTACTAAATCATATCAAATATATTGTTGTACATGTATTTAGATTTAGGCTATTTTCTGATTTTCTATTTGAATTGCATTTTTGTATTGTTGTGTACTGTAGATTATGGAAAGAAGTAACATACAATCTTAAAAACAAAAACATTGAAGAAGCAACTTCCCATAAACAACGATTAGAACAACGACAGAGAAATGAAGCAAAGGAGAGAAAAGAAAAGGGACTTAAAGTGGAAACAAAGGTACATACTACCTATGTGTTTCAATCATGAAACTGAAATGTACACATGCGTCTTTCAAATCAGGATTTACATGTGTGTTTCCTCTATTTTTAGTTCGCCTCAACGAAGTTGATAGGTACTATAGGAGTACCCCCCGGCGTCCGTGTCCGCATCCGCATTTGGGTATATATCTTAGTAACTATGCAGTGTAGGTTCATCAAACTTTTCATGCAGGTGCATCTTGGGCTAACTCACAGCTTCCAAGAAAATAAGGTCTCTCTGACCTATATTTTCCACTTGGGTGGCTTGCATTCAAATTTACATTTTAGTTCATATCTCAGTTACTATACATAGTACATTAATCTAACTGTGCATATGCATGCATCTCTGCGGGTAGGTCAGCATCCAGGCAAAATTAGGTCACATTGACCTATATTTTCCGCTTGAGTGACTTACATTTAAGTTTACGTCCAAGTTCAGATCTCAGTCACTTTACATGGTAGGATCATCTATCCTCGCATGTGCATGCATCTTTGATAGTAGGTCAGCATCCAGGCAAAATTAGGTCACTTTGACCAATATTTTCTGCTTGAGTGACTTACATTCAAGTTTACGTCCGAGTTCAGATCTCAGTCACTGTACATGGTAGGATCATTTATACTTGCATGTGCATGCATTTTTGATGGTAGGTCAGCATCCAGGCAAAATTAGGTCACTTTGACCTAAATTTTCCGCATGAACGACTTACATTCAAGTTTATGTCTGAGTTCAGATCTAAGTAACTGTACGTGGTACAATCATTTAACCTTGCATGTGCATGCATCTTCGGGGTAGGTTAGCATCCAGGCAAAATTAGGTCACTTTGACCTATATTTTCTGCATGATCTCCTTGTATCAAGTTTACTTCCGAGTTCAGATCTAAGTGACTGCACATTGTATAATCATCTTACTTTGCATGTGCATGCATCTTTGGCGGTAGGTCAGCATCCAGGTAAAATTAGATCACTTTGACCTATATTTTCCGCATGATTGACTTACATTCAAGTTTATGGCTGAATTCAGTTCTCGGTTACTGTACATGGTAAGATCATCTAGCCTTTGTATACATGCATTAGGGATGGTAAATGAGCACCCTTGCCAAATTGGGTTTCTGTGTTCATGTGCCATGATGAGGGGAACTTTGTAATCATTGATTTATACCTATGTTTTTTATATATTGCAGATTGAATTTCTGAAATGCAATTCTAGCCTGAAAACTTGTAGCCTGTTTTTAGACTTCAAACATGTTTAAGCTAATGCAAATTATGTGTTTTTATGTTTTTTAAGATGAAAATAAAAATAACCCCCAAAAAATAATAAACTTCTGTTGATGTAAACAAAGTTGTGGAAACTCAGCGCTCTCAAAAAAGACATTTTGACTAATTAAAAAAATTTAGAACAATTATAATCCCATAATTTTGTTGCATTTCTGACTTGATCCATTCATTTATTACAAAGCTGAGTTTAGTGACAGAATGTATCAATTATGATTTTGAAAAAAATATACAATGTATCATTCCATTATTACAAAAAGTGCACAGTGATGTGATGTATTTGTTGCAATGGCTCTGATAAGTTACCAAAAATAGGCAAAACAAAAAAAGCAGATTTTTGGAGGTTGAAGAATCAGTGGAGGACCTAAACTTTTTTTTATACATGTATACTGTGGAAGTACTTTTATTCAGTGACATCAATTTTCGTGGTTTTCATAAATATCACTATTTCATAGGTAATTAAAATTTGTGGTTTCAAATTTTATGCATTAAAACTCTGTGGAAAAAATGCATTTCATTGGGATTTTAATTTCGTGGTTTCAGTGCACCACGAAATCCACGAAAATTGGAACCCCACAAACAATAGTACTTTCACAAAATGCCTGTGTTCACTGAACACAACCATAGGTCTAAATTTTATATCAATGTATTTTAAATATTTTTAATTTCAGAATTTCCATGAGGAGGGAGAACATTGGGTGTATGACAGACCATTACAGAAAAGGTTAAAAAATGCTTCATCAACATCTGTGTAGTCCAATACTTCAGGAAAAAATATAGTGCTTAAAGTGATTCAGATCTGAATGATTATCTGTTCAATTGAATTCAATTATGATGTTTTGTATGCATGAAATGAACAGATCATGATCTCTTGCATGCTTGATTGCAGGAACATGAGCTACATGTACATGCTTGAAATGAACAGGTCATGGATAATTTATACATAAACAGATCAGTGTTAACTTAATGCTTGGAAGAGATCATGAATTATTTAATACTTGAAATAAGCATATCATAAATAATTGACATGAGACTGACATGTTTTTATTAGCTTGAAGAATTGGAAACCAAAGATTATTGTTGATACTAGTCTAAGCTTATTGTAAGCAAGTTTTAATTACATGTGTAGCTTGCTTTACAATAGTTATAATTTGTCCGAAATTATTTGCATATCGAATGTTGGGTAAAAACATACTTATTACTTATTGTTATGCTTCTGTCCAACTCACTAAGCCTCCTATTGTACTAAATTATACAATCTAATGTGAATTCATTTTTATACCAGTCACACAGTCTATCTGTCTGTTTGTCTGTCCCCTGAAGGTTTCCAACTCATAAATTGTGAACAAAATACCATATGATCTTCAAACATGGTATGTGAGTTGTTAACCAAAAAAACTCAGGTCGAGTTCAATTTTGGGTTCAGAGGGTTCTGGATTTATGCCCTTGAAATTTTGTGGAATGTGGCAGGGTATTATGTACCGGTAATGTACCATTACTATTTTTACAGTTTGTAGATGTTGAAAAAATGTTGAAAAAATCATCCAGATTTTTTTTTTTTTTTATCTCTACATAGATAGATTTTTTATAGTTACTTGAAAAATCATCTCTTTTGTTTTAAACTCATCAGTGAAAAGTGGCACTACCATTATACATGCACAAAACTGTGGTGTTCTTTTTTCAAAGGGGGGTTTAGTAGATACATATTTTGCCTGAGATTTAGCTAGCATGTTAAAATTAGAATCTTACTGCATTGTACTTTAATCATGAATTAGCTGTTCTGTTTCCCTCATAAAATTAATTCCATACCCCAAAGTGATTATTTATCAACAAACTTGTTCTCGTCTTGATATAGCTGAAATATTGCTGAGTAGACGTTAAACAATATTCAATCAATCAATCAATCATAAAATTAATGGAAAACTCTGAAAACATAAATTTTTGCGAAAATTCATTTTGGAAAGGTAATCAACTTTTTTTGGTTAAAAAGTCTGAAACTCATTAAATCACTCAATGAAAATGGAAAAAAATATGACTTACTCATGTAATACTGTGAATTTTAGTATTATTATATGCATGTTTTGTCTAAATCATTGAAGAATTTCAAATATTGTGAATTAAGGTATTGCAAAACAAAATTATCTAATGTGCAAATAGATACAAATGCTTCTTAGACACTGGTTTTAATTACTGTGAATCCATATTAATCTTTTTTCTTTCCAACTGTAATCCATAGTAATTGTCTTGGAATATACAGTATTCAAAAAAAGAATAAGACGTAAAACAGTAAATGGCAAGAAATTGTGAATATTTCAGTCTGCAAAAAGAAATTATTTTGAAATAAATCACAAATTTTGCGAAATGCATAAACAACCACTGACATGGTACTATGGCCATTAAAAGAAAAAAAAATCTTTTTCAGGACTTTTTAAAATGAGTTATTAATAGGTGTGTTGTAATCACAACAGAATTTTTTCTGTAGAATATACTGGGTATTCCTTTGTGGTCAATACAAATTTTCATCCTAAGCATTTTCATTGATGTAGATGAAACCCTAGGAACAAAACTTTTTGTTTGACTGGCCTAATCATGAATTTAAAGTGCTTTGATTTCTGTCTCTCTTGAATGTTATTTTTAACAAAAGAACATTCCATATATATAATACATACATTGCTGATATACAGACGTCAAAACCATTATTGTTATAGCTATATTATTATTAATTATGTTGACATGTGATATTATATTAAAATTTTGAAATATACACATTTTCATATCTTAATACATGTATGGCAAATAGACAAGTATTTAATGGAAATAGCTTGCATGTAGGTCATACTACACATGCATGTCTCCCGCCCTTTTTTGCATTGATTATCTGTTTTTAGCTCACCTGACCCAAAGGGCCAGTGTGAGCTATTGCCATCACAAGGCTTCTGTCACTGTCTGTCGATTAAACTTTCACATTTTCATCTTCTCCTGAAACCACCAAAGTAAATTTAACCAAACTTTGCAGGAATGATGTATGGAAGGTCCTTTACAAAGATTGCTCATTAAAAACATGGCCGCCAGCAAGGAACTTAGTTTTAACATTGGACCCTATGGGAAAAAATCACATTAATTTTTCAACTTCTCCTCTGAAACCACTATAACAATTCAACCAAACTGTACAGGAATGATGCATGGAAGGTCCTTAAAAAAGATTACTCATTTCACTTAAATAGGACAAATAACATGGCCGCCAGTGCAGAACTTAGGTTTAACATTGGACCCAATGGGAAGAATCACATTTTCTTCTCTGAAACCACTGAAGCAAATTCAACAACACCTAACAGGAATGATGTATGGAAGGTTCTTTACAAAGATTTCTCATTTGGTTCCGATCCGACAAAAAATAGGCCACCAGCACGGAACTTACTTTTAACATTAGACCGTATGGGAAAAATCACATTTTCATCTTTTCCTCTGAAACCACTGAAGCAAATTCAACCAAACAGGAATAATGTAAAGAAGGTCCTTTACAAAGATTGCTCAGTTCATTCCGATCAGACAGAAAACATGGCTGCTAGCGTGGAACTTGGGTTTAACATTAGACCGTGTAGGAAAAATCAGATTTTTACCTTATTCTCTGAAACCACTGAAGCAAATGCAACCAAAAATTACAGGAATGATGTATGGAAGGTCATTTACAAAGAATACTCATTTTGTTCAGATCCGATAAAAAAACATGGCCGCTAGCACGGAACATAGTTTTTAACATTGGACCCTGTGGGAAAATCACATTTCATCTTCTCCTCAGTAACCAATGAAACAGACTCAACCAAACTTTGCAGGAATGATGTATGGGAGGTCTTTAACTAAGATTACTCAGTATACCTCTGCTTCAAATGAGGAGGGGTATACTGTTTTACCTGTGTCCGTCATTCTGTCTGTCACAACTTTTGTAAAGCTTTTCTCTGCAATGGTAAATGATACAAACTTGACATTTTGTCAGAAGCTTTGTGTAGTCATGCCATATTGTGGGATGCATTTTCAGAGCTGTCGGGATGCTACTTCCTGTTTACCGACTTAGTCAATTTTTCATCATTCTGTCCGTCCGTCACAGTTTTCGTAAAGCTTTTCTCTGCAATAGTAAATGATACAAACTTGTAATTATACCCCCACTCTATAGAGAGGGGGATATACTGCATTCACCTTGTCCGTCCGTTCGTCCGTTCGTCTGTGCGTCCGAAAAAATTTTGTCGCATTTTTCTCAGCTTCTACAAGAGGGATTGATTTCAAAATTGGTATGCAGCCTCTATATGGTTAGTTGTAAGGAACATCCTATTTTGAGTCCTGTCGGATGTGTACTTCCTGTTTGACGAAATGTGACTGTTATGAAATGTAATGAAAACATGAATTTTTTCGTCGCATTTTTCTCAGCTTCTTCAAGTGGGATTGATTTCAAAATTGGTATGCAGCCTCTATATGGTTAGTTTTAAGGAACGTCCTATTTTGAGTCCTTTCAGATGTGTACTTCCTGTTTGATAAAATGTGGACTTTGTCACAAAATGTAGTGAAAAAAAGATTTTCGTCGCATTTTTCTCAGCTTCTACTAGAGGGGTTGATTTCAAAATTGGTATGCAGCCTCTATATGGTTAGTTGTAAGGAACGTCACATTTTGAGTCCTGTCGGATGTGTACTTCCTGTTTGACGAAATGTGACTGTTACGAAATGTAGTGAAAACATGAACTTTTCGTCTCATTTTTCTCAGCTTCTACAATAGGGATTGATTTAAAAATTGGTATGCAACCTCCATATGCTTAGTTGTAAGGAACGTCCTATTTTGAGTCCTGTCAGATGTGTACCGGTACTTCCTGTTTGACAAAATGTGGACTTTGTCACAAAATGTAGTGAAAACATGAATTTTTCGTCACATTTTTCTCAGCTTCTACAAGAGGGATTGATTTCAAAATTGGTATGTAGCCTCTATATGGTTAGTTATAAGGAACGTCCTATTTTGAGTCCTGTCGGATGTGTACTTCCTGTTTGGTGGAATGTGGACTTCGTAACAAAATGTAGTGAAAACATGAATTTTTCGGCACATTTTTTTGGCACTTACCTTGTTGATTCAGATTTCAATGAGTGGGGGTATGATTGGTTGCTGTTAGGCAACATCTCTTGTTTTGTCAGAAGCTTTGTGTAGTTATGCCATATTGTGGGATGCATTTTCAGACCTGTTGGAATGCTACTTCATGTTTTCATACTTATTTAGGTTATTAGAGGCTGGAAAATGAGAGCGGGGTAAATTAATAGTGAGAATGGACTCACAGATCCCTTATTTTGTTCTGATGCTATAAAAAAAACATGGTGGCCAGTATTGAACATAGTTTGATGTAGGACCCTGTGGGAAAATTTTCATTTTCATTATGTACTCTGAAACCATTGAAGCAAATTTAACTTAACTTTATTGGAGTAATGTATGGAAATGTCTTAACAAAGAATACTTATTTCAATTAGATCTGACAAAAACATGGATTCCAGTAGAGAACATAGCTTTACATTAGACCCTTCAGAAAAACATTTTAGGTCATTAGCATAGGAATGGTTTAGAAGCATCTTTGTCAGTTGAGCAATAAAGGCTCAGTATCTCAATTAGATCTGACAAAAACATGGATTCCAGTAGAGAACATAGCTTTATTAGACCCTTCAGAAAAACATTTTAGGTCATTAGCATAGGAATAGTTTAGAAGCATCTTCATCAGTTGAGCTATAAAAGCTCAGTATCTGAGCCTCTAGTTTATGTGACTGAGGAAATTTTTGTATGAACCCGTGAAAGCTAGTATTTCCATTGTTAGTTTGATCTTGCCTGGAATAAAGGTTATGAAAAAGAGGACATATGCCTACAAATAATGTAGACACCATTGCAGCAATGTAAAATTCAGCTAATACAATATATATCTTACTTAGTCCTGTTATTTGCATCAGATGCTGTTGGACAACAAAGTCATGTAATATTTTAACAAGATCAGAATCTCGGTGACTATTTGATGTGTCAATATTTTTTATGTATATTGGTTAGTCCCGGTTCATTTTACAGTCTTATTATCTTCACCATACCTGCCAACTTTTGAAAATCTCCATGGGGGTTTTTATGCGCGACCTTCCTTTTCAGTCATGTGAGAGTTCGCGGCGTTTTGCGCGAACTTTTTTTGTCTAATACTTGATGCTCTTTTTTTTATCATATACAAATATCTAGGTGTTATAGAAGATTTTCCTTTTTATTGAGGGAGGCAAGCCATTCCTCTTTTATTGTGTTTTTGGGCATTTCTGTTGGTTCTTAAATATTTTTGGTCAAATAATCAGTTGTGAACTGTTTTTGGACCGTTTTGTGTTTTATGTTCTGTTAAATTTTAACTTACTTTTAACTGTTAAAGGGAAACAAAAGCAGTGCTTGCTGTTCATCATTATGTTGCTCTTATTTGAATTTAGAGTTGACTGTTTTGGGGAAAATAAAGATTGTAAGCTTGTTGATGAAACCATTCTCTCTCTCCTTTATTATTTGTCTGATGTACATTTACTGCATTTCTCCTTTTATTCCATTCTTCTATAAATAAAGCAAGCATTACATTTTAATTTGTAAATAGGTGTGACCTATGAGGGGGTGTAGCAGTAATATATAACAATGATGAACCTTTAAAAGAAGCTTTGCTTATTGCAACAGCAAATAGACAGCTGCGCCAAGAGCGCATGATACGCCCGTCCCCACTTTAAAGCAAACTGATTAAATGATTCTTGAAATTAAAAACTCCATATGAACAAACATAACAAGGGACTTCTGATATGTATCAATTATTTCATCTTATGTTAAACAGTCAAAAATGTATATTGGTTTAGGAGTAGTAATGTCTTAAAATAAAAGAATATTAATGTGTAGACAGAAATTGCAATTTCATACTTTTTTGAAATAATCAAAGTCCCATAACTCTGGAACGAAAAAATCCGACGACAAAATAATACGATAGGGAGCTTTCTTCCGTCATACCCAACAATCCTGCAAAGTTTCAAGAAAAATGTTCAAAGCGTTCTCTAGTTACAGTACGACATGTGGACGAAAACTGCAATTTCAAGCTTTTTTGAAATAATCAAAGTCCCATAACTCTGGAACGAAAAATCCGACGACAAAATAAAACGATAGGGAGCTTTCTTCCGTCATACCCAAGTTTCAAGAAAAATGTTCAAAGCATTCTCTAGTTAGAGTACGACGTGTGGACGGACGGACAGACGGACGGATATAGACGGGCGTATAAAAAGTAAAAACATAAGTTTTCCGATTCTTGGAAGGTCCATAACCCTGTCAAAATAAGTGGATTAGAACCAAGTTCGCAAGACGAAATTCATCTGTAAATTCGAAGAGGTATACTCACACGAAATGTTAAATCAATACCTGCAATGGTTTAGAAAAAGAGGTGCGGCTGGAAAACTAATGCTTTTTAAAATGTTTACTTTGTATGTTTTTATACTATAGGGAAACGGGACAGATAGTACCCATAAACCGTTTAACCCTACCTCTGTCTTTTGCTAGTGCTGGTACCAAGTCCGGCTGTTCCGACTTCCTATCGTTGTCTACGTTTGTCTAATAAGTGTTTTTTCTAGCTCCTTGGCAAATTGTGGCATGTTATTATAAATTTCAGTCATTGTAGGTGTTTCCTGTTATATTTAACATTAAAAAAATTCTCTAAGTCCAAACCCATAATTTGATATTTACATAAATGATATGTCTCATTGCTCAAACTCAACCACATACTAAGCTGCTACATGTAGCTCTTATGGTCCTTGTGCTGTTCATATAGTTAGCGACCTTTTTCAAGCCCTTCTGAGACAACACCTTTAGAATGCTGCAGCGTCTTGACGCGGACCTGAAATGACACATCAAATTTCATTTGTGACGTAAATTTTTGTTATGTTAGTTTGACGTCATTTTGATTTTATTTCCATTGATATCTTACTGCTAATAAATTGCAAAAGTTAAATGATCTCTAAAGTCCGCCTAAATAGCAGATATATGACTTTAATAAATTTCATACAAAAAACGGTTTTCTTAACACCAAGAAGGAAAAAAAAATAAATCCTTAAAACATTCAGTAAATATATTTTAGCGTAAACAGGCAAACCAAATTGACTCCGATGCTCTCGTTGATATGTTTTTCGGAATTCTAAAACCTTTCATCGAAACTCGTCAAGTATGTGAGAAAATTTTAATCCAGAAGTTTAGTCTTATATATTTTTTTCAAGAAACATGCAAATTTCTGCGTCATTTTTTTCTTTACGCGTAAAGTCTTCTGTACCTTAAGTGGTAAAAGATATTTGCATTTGAACAATTGTATTATATTTCTGAACAGTACCAGCACGAATCGCATCAAAGCAATGAAAACATAATTTTTCTTGAAGACTCCAACCCCAAGTTGAGATGTTCGATCTGACTGATTACCTACTATCAATAAATCAATATTTGGTTAAGTTGGGGGAAAATGGCACTATGATTGATAGTTTTCAAACAGAAAAAGCTTTACCACGATCTAAAATATTTGTATTCAATTATAGCCGTTGGTTATCAGATTTTAGGAGGATCTGTATATAATTTTTTAGGAGGATCTATACAGTTTATTAAATTTGTAAGTGATAATAAGTACATGTAATTACGGGGTTTCCAAAGTGTGTCATTGAGGTCCCTTTGGTGGCGGTGATCAGGATTAGGTATAACCCGTAAATAAAAAAATCCAAATGATTTTAAATTGACAAATGGTTTGATGACCAAACACCATCATACATTATTAATTATGGGCTCATGGATATGAATGATGCTTCATCATACACTTCTGATATTTTGGACTTTTTCAGCTGTCTCGCATTCCAAGAACAGAAAAAAAAATTCTTACTCATGCAGAAATTTGAAAGTGCCGATAAAATCTATAAACTCGACTTTAGTTTTGGATGATTCTGCATCAATGACACAAAGACATTCAAAAATGTGACACAATTAATGCATACACATCAGACAGTTCTTACACATCTACCTGTTATGTTAGTACATGTAGGCGAATTTATGCGACGTCCGGATTTTGGTCTTGTCCATTGTAAAATTGTATTTGGCGTCTTGATGTTTCCAGTGGTTGTCTAAGCCTATTCCAAATTCCTTGTTGCAGATACTACATGTTCTGTCAGGCTATTTAAAACATAATGATCAACTACCCTATTTGTGGTGGAGTACTTGTGGACGTTTAACTTTTTTTAAAATTATTATAACTTTTTTGAGTGACCTCTTGTACTTGACCTTATTCAATTAGAACATTCCACGTGTTGCCTGGTTGTCATAAATCTAGATTAATATTTTGAAAACCTCAATTATGTCCCCTCCAGCACTGCTATATGTTAGTGTTAGCATTTTAAGATTTCAGAATCCCTAGCCTTTGTTTGTAATTCATATTTTTAAGTGACGGGATTTGTTTGGTAGCTCGCTTTTGTACATTTTCTATTTTTAAATATCCCAATATCCCAAGACTGCTGCAGCATTCTAAAGGTGTTGTCTCACAAGGGCTTGAAAAAAGGTCGCTAACTATATGATTCGCAACTATTAAAAAAAAATCAGCACAAGGACCATAAGAGCTACGGTTCCGCAGCTTAGTATGTGGTTGAGCCGTTTAAGCAATGAGACATATCATTTATGTAAATATCAAATTATGGGTTTGGACTTAGAGAATTTTTTTAATGTTAAAATATGGATAACAGGAAACACCTACAATGGCTGAAATTTATAATTACATGGCACAATTTGCCAAGGAACTACACAGGAAAACCACTTATTAGACAAACGTAGACAACGATAGGAAGTCGGAACAGCCGGACTTGGTACCAGCACTAGCAAAAGACAGAGGTAGGGTTAAACGGTTTATGGGTACTATCTGTCCCGTTTCCCTATAGTCTAAAAACATACAAATTAAACATTTTAAAAAGCATTAGTTTTCCAGCCGCACCTCTTTTTCTAAACCATTGCAGGTATTGATTTAACATTTCGTGTGAGTATACCGATGAATTTCGTCTTGCGAACTTGGTTCAATCCACTTATTTTGACAGG
>MJUU01015352.1:262187-303813 GCA_002080025.1 Modiolus philippinarum | reverse complement strand
CGTAAAAAATGTGAGTGAACTAAGACCTTATTAAAAATCTAGCCCGTTTAACCCGTCTCAACTGTAGTGAATAACAAATCTTACATGATTGTTTTTTTTTCTATAGTCCCGTAGGTAGTAGTTGATATGGGGAAAAATCTGCGGTTTTCAAAAAACGTTTTTTTGAGAACCGCAGATTTTTCCCCATAGTTAACTACTTTTGTCCTCTAGCAAATGTTGTCTGTCTAATTTTATTGTTTCTCTGATGATCTTGGCAATTTCCACTTCTTTGTGTCTCCTCTTTAGGAGTCTGATTTTAAAAGCCTCCATGATCAATTTCAGTTTGTTTTGATCATTTCATTTTGTATAACATGTGGAGGATAATTTCGCGTTTTATAAATGTACCAAAGACATCTTTGGGATTTGAAGTACTTCTTTCTATAAACTGGCAGGTGTCGTTTTTGTCTGGCCCGCGACGAAAGTCGCGGAAAGCGAGGCATAGGCGTGCAAAGTATGACGGCGACGGCGACGGCGTTAACTTTTACTATAAAATAGGATATTTTGAAAACCCTTTGATGTAGGATTATCATATTTGGTCCAGTGGTAATCAAGTGATACCTATAAACGGACATTAAATCATGTGACCTTGACCTCAATTGCATGGTCCAGTGACCACATTAAGTTTCTCTGATTAGATCCGTATCTCAATTACTGTGAGTGGTAGGTCAATGATATTTGGTATAGAGGTTGGTCTTGAGATACTGTGAGTGGTAGGTCAATGATATTTGGTATATATGTTGGTCTTGAGTAGTACATGTCAGTCTGGGATATGACTTTTGTCCTTCACCTCAATTTCACGGTCTAGTGACCACCTTAAGTTTCTCTGATTAGATCCATATCTCAATAAATAATAGTGGTAGGTCAATGATATTTCGTATATAGCTTGGTCTTGGTTAGTAGATGTCAGTCTGCCAGAAGGCTTTTGACCTTTACCTCAATTTCACGGTTCAGTGACAAGGTTAAATTTTTTTGCTTAAGTCTGTTTCTCAAAAACTACAAGCTATAGGTCAATGATATTTGTTATATAGCTTGGTCTTGGTTAGAACATGTCAGTCTACCTTATCGCTTTTGACTTTGACCTCAATTTCGTGGTCTAGTGAAGATAGCTAAGTTTTTCTGATTAGAATAGTTTCTGAATTTCTGCAAGTTATACGGTAATAATATTTGGATTGTAGGTTGCTCTTGAGTAGTACATGACTGTTTTAGCGACCAAACAGGGACGGGCGAGACATCTATTAGGGTCCACTCTTGTCTTGTAAATGTTTACATATTGAGAGTTATATATATATATATTATTTGGAATAACTACCCCTTTACAACGGGGGCAACCATTACCGGGGTAGCAATAGTTGCGTCCAGATGTGAAGATACACAATCATATAATATACAAGCAGCAAATAATATTTACAGTTTTAAATCAAAGTTCATACTACTGTTCTTATGTCAATTAAAAACAGTACACACAAAGTAAAACAGTTATGATAAACCATTGTTTCATTTAAGAATTCTGGTACTGGTATATAAGTATAAAAATATTCATAAAAATTATATTACTATAAAAATATTCATAAAAATTATATTCATAAAAATTATATTACTATAAAAATATTCATAAAAATTATATTACTATAAAAATATTCATAAAAATTATATTACTATAAAAATATTCATAAAAATTATATTGCTATAAAAATATTCATAAAAATCAGATATAAAAATAATCTTTAAAAATATTCATCAATTACCGTTGAACAGAATGCTGAATAATAGAGATATTTAAAAGTTATAATGCTATACGCATAATTACAAAAATTGTGATCTAAGATAAAAAAGGATTATGAACATTATTCATTGAATTGTGATCTTAGTTCAAAAATCATTTTGTAAAAAATCTTTAAAATGTTTATCAACCAACCCAAGAACTTCCGTATCAAGATTATGACCAGAATTGTTAAGTGAAAATTTAATTTGTTCACTTTGCGGCAATCCAGTGAAGTCAAATTCTATATTCCCTTTTTTAGATATTTCAAATATATTCAAAAACAATTTTTGTTCTCGGATTATCATAAGCACTACACTCTAGTAAAACATGTTCTATATTGTCCATGTTGTCATCGTGGCATAGTTTACATATACCATCGCCATGACTTTGCATGCAATGTAAAACTCCATTTATGGGCAGACAATTTACTCGTGCAAGAAATTTAAATCGCGAGCTTTCAAAATCAGAGATATCAACCAAATACTTTTGGACACCGTGCGAAAATGTTAATGTTTTATAAGTTGAGAGACTTAGTTTTGAATAAATTTCTTCGAACAATTTCATTCTATTGTAATATCCAGAAAAATACGCAAAAGTACTTTTATTATAACTTCCATTAATTAAGTGATCTAATCCAAGACTTTCAAAAAGTGATTGAATGTATTCAATATAAGGCCATTCTTTCACGTTTGAATTGTACAGTGCGTCGAAAACTTGCTTACATAATTTCGTATCGGGTAGGTCAAAAAATCTTGAAAAATAAGAAACGCATTGTCCATCTAAGAATGCATTTACTGGTTCCCAGCCAAGCTCAAGTAATGTCGCACTAATTGGGACATTCATTTTAGTACGCATAATTATTTTAGCAGCTTTATATTGAAGACTCTGTAACATATTCGTTTGAGATTCAGATGTGGCGAGCCATATGGCGCATCCATGTGCTATAGTTGACCGTATCACAGACGTCCAGAGTGCATTGCCAAATTCAATGCGATTAAAGTTTCCATGTTTACTTAAAATTCTGACCATGCCACTCAATTTTTTATCAATATTATATATCAGATACGTGTTGATATGATATGTCGGTTTCAAATTTCTTGATAAATATACCCCTACATACTTGTAGACTTCTGTTTCTTCAACACAGTCTGGGCCTAGGTACCACTTCTTATTTATATCCTTTATGAATAAGTTTATTCAACGGATTAATAAGTTTGGAAGGACAATTTTTGAATTTATGCGCTTTGTAAATGATATTGCCATAGAAGTTTGGATGTGAAATACCCTGAGCCCTGCATGTAGAACCAAATTTTCTAAATAAGTCAATGTATCTATAATAAAATTTAGAGAATGTTTTATCAATTTATCAATTTATGATTATCAATCTAAACCCTTGATGCAGAAGTTTTTCAGTGAGACAAAGATTTCGGTCGTTGAAGTCAGAAACATCACTGCATACTCGTGCATATCGAACAAGTTGTGAAATGTAGACCCCGTAAAAAGGGGCTAACGGAACATCGCCGTCGAGATGGGGAAGATTGACTATAGGGAAGGAGGAATCATCTCTTTTATCATAAACCTTAGTGTTTAATTTTCCTTGATTTATTAAAATATCAAGATCAAGAAAAGGAGTATAATAACTGCTGCTATTGGATTTATTTAAAGTAAGTTCTGCAGGATAAATTTCATCTGTAAATTTAGAAAATTCAGGATTATTTAAAGCCAAAATACCAAATATCCACTAAATGCTGTTTATAAGGGTCTTTTTGAATTTTTGCCGTGAATTGCGACTCGTAGCAATAAAGAAATAAATCTGAAAATGTCCAGAAAAGCAAAATTGTAGTGACTGTCGGAAGATATTAGTTTTAAATATAACGATATCATATGTTATTTGGGAATCTTCACAGGGGATACGGGTTCATATTCCCTGTCTGTGTTTTATATCCCCTGAGCCGTCAGGCGAAGGGGATATTTTGCACAGACAGGGAATATGAACCCGTATCCCCTGTGAAGCCCGAATAACTTTTATATTCTGCTAGAAGTGCTATATTTTTTATTTTTTCTTTTAAAAGCGTTTTAAAAATTGGGATTTTGCTACCACGGGGATACGGTCTCATATCCCCTGTCAAGGTAACCAATCAAATTGCAGGATTTACCTAGATATTTCACTTCAGCAGAATATTAGATATTGTAAATGAGTTTACCAGTCTGAAATCCGGTGGTATTTAAACAAAAGAAAATGAACTCTCGTTTAGAAAAGATAGAAATGTCGATTGCAACGCGTAACTCGTTGTCAGGGCCTGATAAAAAGTTACTTATAACATGAAAATTTAGAATCTGTTATGTTCATGTGACGTATCTTGATATTGACAAATGATATTTTTAATTTTTTTTTTTATATTTCTCGCATATTTTTTAATGAAAAATGAGATTTCCCGGAAAAAACATGGTTACATTAAACATATTTTATTTGCAAAAAACAAATGCAAAAGGGATTGGACACAAGTTCTAAAGAGTTCTGGATCTAGGCATTTCTTTATAACGAAAATTTTCGGAAAAAAGATTCATTTGCAAATTTTGGACCGGGTACACGCAGTGGTTTTGACGAAATAAAGTATACAAAACGACCGTTTATACCTCGCAACCATCAAGGTTACATAAACAATATCGATTTTTACTCACTAAGCACGTGGGGTCTTTGAATGCGTTTTAACTGACATCACGCCCTTTTCCTTAATTGAACAAATGAAATCGTGTGTTGATGATTACCCTTTGAGATCATGGATATAAAAGGAAAATGGTGCAGTTTCGAAACGATATGATTTTGCCTAGTAACATAGGATTAGATTTGGATCTTAACGTTTCTTATGCCGTGAAGTATCATTACTAAATTAACCTATAAATAAAGTATGTTAATAAATCTATCTGTACATATAATCTTGTCTGGGTACGTGAATTTTAACGCCCTATAGCAATTAATTTTGACCAGTGTGTCCATTCAATATTTTCATCACGACAGTAAATTATGTCAGGAATTCGCATATTACCTCTTCTTGTGGGCAAGTTTAATCACTTTTTAACTACAAGGTAAAGATCTGGACCCGGTTGCACGAACGTCAGTTAATTTAAACTGACTGTTAACGGGTAGTTAACGCGACGTTAAATTTTAACAGAGAAGGAATTGAATGACGTTTTCACGAAATATTGTATTAGTTTATTTCTTTTGAAATCTTGACATTTTGTTGATTGTTTATTTTCGTTGCCATGCTGTTAATTTGTTCCGAAAAAGTTATGAGACACAGAAGAGTTTTTCTAGATGGGAGATAATTTTATACCACTAGATTTCCCGCTGTTACGTATTGTGTTGTTCTCAAGAACAGGAAGTTTTTCTAAAGCCAAAAAGATTCAAGTTGAAAAGGCATCACGCGCCATGTGTGATATTTTGAGAAAGGGGAGGTTACATAATTTGTCTATCGATTGTGAATGATTTATTCGATAAAGTTATCAAGCCTATGCTTTTGTATGGGTGTGAAGTGTGGGGTTTGGCAATTTTTTTAAAAACTCTGTTATAGAAAAAGTACATCTGAAATTCTGTAAGATGCTACTCAAGGTTAAAAAAAGCACTCCAGATTTTATGATATATGGAGAGCTTGGGCGATATCCTTTAAATATTTGCATTAAACGCTGATGTCTAAATTATTGGACAAAATTATTAACTGGGAAACAAGAAAAACTTCCTGCACTTCTTTAAAGGTATGCTTTTAAAAATATGATGTGAATATTCCTTGGACAAAACACGTAAAACAAATTTTTGACAGTACTAGACTATCACATGTTTGGACGAACCAATATTTTATAAGTAATACGTGGTAAAACAAAACCTTATAGACCTACATAAACAAAACTGGTTCTCGGTTATGCAGGATTTTCCGAAAGCTTTAAATAAAGATTCTTTAGAATATGAAAATTATTTTAAAATTTTGGATGACAAAAATATTTATTTATTTCTCACGAATCATAGACTTCCTGTGAGGCTTGTTCAGGGTATATTGGGATACGGGATATTTATGACTTTTGTTAATGGGATACGGGATATTTGAGACATAAAGTACTGGGATATGGGATATTTTGACTATGGAAAACGGGATATTCCAATAATTAATGGGATATCTTCAATTTTCAAAGGGATATTTTAGTCCTGGTGAGACTTACTGGGATATGGGATAAATCATAATGGGACCCCCCTAAACAAGCCTCTCATGTCGATGACAAAATATTCAGAGAAAAGAAAGAAAATATACTTTAAGTAATTCAAACGAAATTGGCGATGAATTTCATTATATTTTGACCTGTTCGGCACTTTCTGATGAAAGGAAAAACTTAATTAAACGCCATTTTTATAACAGACCAAATTTGATAAAATTTCATGATCTGATCTGTGTAAGTTTATTAAAATAATTAATGAACGGGTATCTCCCTAGGGTAACTTATGTCTTTGTTTCGATTTAAATTTGTATTTGTCTAAATAGTTATCATACATCTGGGATCCTTTCTGTTTTAATATTGTAATATTATTTATATGTATTTCTCTGTACCATTGTTGTATGGTTTTATGAAAATAAAGTTATATATATATCCATTCTACTCATTTCTTTTTTAATCCTACAAGCATATTTGTATTAATTGACGATACTTAATTAACTCTTTAGAATCTCACATTTCATACCGAGGCTTCATTTCGTGTGGATGTCCTTGGTACTCGATCCCGCTTCCCTTTTTCGAATGCTGCTGATGAGAGGTAACTTCTTAAAACACGTCTATTAGTCCCAGAACACGTGCACGGCAAAACATTTACTGTTTATTACACAACTTGGGTACGATTGTATTTTAATCCAACACGACACCAAGCATGCATTCAACTGGTGCACACTTTGGTCTTAATTTGTCAGCAAGCCGCTCTAAAAAAGAGTGCATTCGAAGAACAGGTGGATGATGGATTTCCTTAGTTTCATTCATTACAATTACTTCACAGTTCGGTCTGAACTTACTATTTGTACACAATAATTATTCTAAAATTTATCCTTTATTGAAATAACTGAAATTTTGTATTTTTTAAAGGAAAAGCTAATACAAAATGTCCCAGTCTTCTTTTTCATTCATAAAATATCAATCACTCAACCTATCCTTTGAATTAAGAGGTCTTTCATAAACATTTTGAATCGGGATAATAAAAACGTTAAGCTGCTTCCTTACTTTTTGGGGGGTATAGGGGGTCTCCATTCTATAATAGTCTGATAATTCATATTCAAATTGTTTATCTTTTGGTTGTGGAAGACTCCCGGGGAAGACTTAATATGAAGTCATCTTAGCAGTGGTCTTTAGATTTTGAATGGTCAAACTGCAACAGTTTTTTTCCTGTAAATATTGTTATTGTCTTCTGTTGGTCAAAAACAATTTGTCAGTTTGTTAATAACCCCGCATTGGTGGATGATGATAAGCATGGATAAAGCGTTGCTAGACAATTGGCTATGAATTCCGTTAAAACTGGTGCTGGGACCGTCTAACTTATTACAAATGTATTGTCGAAGGTCTCATGATAACTTCAAGCGTTGTTACATTGCTTTGTTTTACCATGTACTTGAAGTGACTTTGTCTCATGTGCATTTACTACATATCCTTTCGTTGCTTATGTAATTAACAAAATGACCAAACAGAATTGCCAAGAGCCAAAAGGCAGGTCTAAACCACTGGAAAAATTGTCGACCACAACTTGGTCCCGAGTTGGTATAAACATTTCAAAAGAAATGGTGGGTTAAACCGGTCTTATGGCTCTGAACATCTATTCCATTGCGTTAGTGTCCGTTAGCAACTCAACAGCAAATGCTATTGAAAGTCCGAGATTTCACTATGGCCGAAACGTCCTGCTACCATAATAAGTAAACAGAATCTTGAAACAGAGTTTGGACAGAAACTTCAAGTTTTTCCACAAGGGACATATACTATAAGTAATTTTGAGATTCTTATTATCGCAAAATATTCAACAAATGTTCGAATAACGCAGTAATTCACGATTGCGCGCAATCGATCACGAGTTGAATATTTTCGATTATCAGAATATTTTTAATATATAGATTTTAATACATATTTCATTCCTTAATTTAACATTCATTGCATGAAATACGTTTTCGATGTATGGTCCGATGTATGAAACGTTTCCTTAACAACAATGTTGACAACGTCCATTGTGACGTCACTTCCTAGAGTGAAATTGTCAACGTATATTTGTTCCGCATAACAAAAGTTCCCTTGGAACAAATATTATAAACATTGTCATAATATTTCTTCCTTTTGGAACAATTGTTATATAACATTTATTCCGTTAAGAACAAATACTATATTGTTTGTTCCTTTGTAACATATATTCTATAATACTTTTTCCTTTGGAACAAATATTATAAAGGAACAAATAGCACATGACAAAATAATGGAAAATTATTTCTCAGTTAATTATCACTTTTATTTCACTGAGAAATTTCAATCTTTCACCGCAATCTATATTATAATCATCATTAACTACTTCCTTATGTTCAGTGCTAATTTTGTTTTTGTGTTTTCTTTCAATTTGCGTCTAGTTCTTAGTGCTTTAATTGTGTATGTATAGATTTTAAATTGCTTTGCTATTTTATGTTTGATTCAGTTGCTATTAGTTTGATGTATTTTATTGCATGGCCATTCCTTTCAAGCTAAAAACTATTGTTATTTATCCATTGTATGTGCTATGTGTTTTATGGTCTAAAATATATGTCATATGTGCTTTATAACTGCTTATATTGTTTCATATGTATGCTTTGTGTGTCTTATGATTGCTTATTTTGTTTTATGTATGCCACCTATGTCTTATTCATGCATGTACTTGTTTTTTATTCTGTAAAAAAAGCTCTATAGATCTCATTATAACTAACCAAATTTCAAATAAATCTTTTTTATCTTATTCAGTCTCAAATTGATTTATGCTTCAATAAAAGACAAACCAAAATACAGGCTCAGTAGGAAGAGTCTGTATAGCTAAACTGTCGGGACCAAAGAAATTTGCCAGTTTTAAGAGTAGCCTATCCCAACATCGTGATAGCCAGCATGGGTCAGGACACCAGGTTAGTTTTAAGAGGTTCCCAAATCAATCAGATCACTAATACCTGAAACAACATATAATCAGTAAGGTCAGTCTGGGACTAACATAACATATATATATATTAGTCCCAGGGTTAGTTACTGCTAAATTTAGCTATTTCAGTATATTTTCCTGCATTGCTGTAAATTGTCATTAATCTATTCATATACAGTTAATCATCAAAGAAAATGGCAAGATATATGTGATATGTTGAATAAATTTGGTTGATTTCATTGTCCATAAAAAAAGTAATCTGGTTTGCAGAAATGAATTTTAGAAGAAAAACTGATCTGTATGGCTGGAATTTGGAAATTGGATGGTCTGGTTTACAGAGGAAACTAATCTATATACATGTAGGTAAAAATTCCTGGCCAAAGCATATCATTTGAATTATAGAGGGATCTGGTTTTAGAGGGGCTGGTTTTCGGGAGTTCCAGTGTATACCATGAAAATGAGGTCACTAACAAAAGCCAAATGGAAGGCTGTCATGTACTATAGAAGAACAGCCAACAAACCAAATATCACTGACACACCACATAAGTTACTGACAAACTGACCTAATCACAAAAACTTAACATGCTCATTCAACAGACAAATTGTTGTAAAGGACAAAAGTCAAATGACAGACTGTCATGTACTATCCCAAACCAACCAACATACCTTATATCATTGACCTACTGCTATCAGTTGCTGAGAAACTGAACTAACCACAAAAACTTTACATTGTCACTGGACTGTAAGATTGAAGTCACAGACAAAAGCAATATAGCATACTGTCATGTTATACCAGAGAACATTCCATATACCAATAATCACTAACCTACTACATATAGTTACTGAGAAACTGACTAACAATAACTAACATGAAAGTTTACACTGCCGACACCACTGCAATCATACTTTGTCTTGCTTTCTGTGCCTTCCATCACAGGGAGACCAAAATTCAAACCATGTAACTTAACATTCAAAAGATGTGCCAAATGTTAATATTTTTTAAAAAGTCCATCACTTGCCATGGCCAAGATCATGAGGTCAAAAATTCTGGTATCTTCTGAAAGGTCTTGCCACAAGGAATACACATGCAAAAGCTATATCCCCCAAAAAACCTTCCCAGTCATGCAAACATAACATGATTTTCACTAGATCAAAACAGAATATCAACCTTAGACAATGTTGGAAAGTTACTTCTGTCTCAATTACTTTTCTTCATAAATTATTTTACACTCAAAATTTATTTGTAATATTGATAGTCGTTGTAATTATGAAGTTCCCTAAAACATGAAATAATTTGAAAATTTCTAACATGGCCATTTGCACTTTAACAAAATATAACCATCTCATATTCTAATAATAAAGAGTTTAAAGACTGTTTGCAATGCACTTATGGAAAAAACCAATCACTGGCTCAATAGAGCTAATAATTAAAAACAAGTTCACAAAGATTTTTTTATTTTTCTTTTTTTTTCAAAAGCAAGAATACTCAATAACATGATTATCAGAAAAATATATGTATATATGTATGTATATATAAATATTACAATCGTAACTATGCCAGCAGCTATTATGAATCAATCATGCAATTTTCTACCCTTATGGTGCCTCTTTGATTGACAGCAGCATTTTTGCATGTAAGTAGGTGACAATACACATTACTTTCCTTGGTTGCTTTAGGCTTGATTCTCATTGGTTAATTTAAAAAAAAAATCATAAAACTTCATTTTAAAGACAAAAGAATATTTTAAAAGAGAAACAGAAATATGCTTAAAATCTTGCTAGTCAATAAAGTTTAAGGGGACAGCAAATCGATTTCATCTAATATATATATTTATTATATTTTATATTGTAATTAAGAGTTAATTAGAAATGATATAAGTTAAAGATTGCATAATAATGACACTAAATTAATATTAAAAGCCACTAAATCAGTTGCATTGTCCATAACTAATTCAGTTTTTAATCTAAAAGCATTCAGATTATCAAGTTTCAGGCTTAATGAAAAGGACAAAAACTTTCTGTTTCCAGTATATTTGAAAAGGACAAAAACTTTCTATTTCCAGTATACTTGAAAAGGACAAAAACTTTCTGTTTCCAGTATACTTAACCAACCCCCTACAATTAGTTGAGCACATCATAAAATTCGCACTATCTAGTATCTACGAGAAAATCAAAAGGGTCTTACAATGAAAAATCAGGTCTAACTTTGCAATGTCGGTTATATTATTATATTAACCACAGAGAAACAAGCCTCTTGACAACCTTCGTGCAGTTCTTAACGGAAGCCAATCTTTTTCAGCCATTAAACTATCACTGATGAAAAGTCAACAAGGAATTTTATTCAGTTCAGCATATACAGTTAAATTTACTATGTGATTATCTATAAAATATTTTAGGGGTTAAGTCACATAGAAATTCCAGTTTCAATTGTGTGCTATTTGACAATAGAAGACTTTCTGTTGTGATGACTGTAATGTGACTAAGTTAATCAGTTTATAATGCCTTCATTAGTAATATGAAAATTAGAACATCACAGTCTAGTAATAACAGTACATTGTTTCAATACCTATTTACTGGCGACGTAATTCTATGCCCCTGTAAATGGATATTTTTGACCATCAAATCAAGTTTAACTCTTGGGTATTGCAAGAAATGTGCATTTTCAAATTGTAATTCTATCATGAATTCTTGGTGTCAAATGACAAATACAGTTTATCCTCATTGGCTCAAACAACAACAGCGTGAACATCAATTATCTAGTATTTCTTTAACTGATGTGGTCCAGCCTTGATAGCTGGAAAACCTTGCTGTATCAAATTATTTTAACTGTTCCTTTGGTGTTGGGGACATCTAATTTCGACTGTAGAAGGACAAAACTGTCTAAAGATTACTCTAAATACCGTACTTTATTTTAGTTCAATAAATAGCTGGTTTAATATGACAATTAAATTCCTTGTTGATTTTTCAATCATCATGTCTTTACTTAATGGACACATCACAGTGGACCTTGATTTATAAACAGTGACAATAAAACCATTATCTATAAATAATTAGTGAAAAAAAAATAATAAACATGATTTTAATTAAATTTGCATAATTAATCATTATTAAGAAGTCATTGGATGGTTAGATATTAACAAAATTGTCAAACAACTAAAATAATTGAGCAAAAATAATAAAACTTATGATTTTGTACACTAAAACAACTAATGATTTGTATCTTCTTGGATTGAATTTTAAATGAACAAAAGCTGTTTAAAATGATGGAAAATATGATAAGAAAATACATTAAAATTGTCTTCAAAACAGGGAACTTGGATTTTTATCTCTCTTTAGCAATTTCATAATGTCAGAACCTTGGTAAAACTACTGAAATTAGGACTCAACAACTAAGCACTTTTCGTATAGAACATTTAACTACAGAGATATGGCCAAAAAAATTTGAGGGTGAAATGCTTCAAAAAAGAAAAATATAAAACAAAACTTCTAAACAAATCGCTAAAAATAAAATATAAAAAAAGCTAGCACTTAAAATGTCTTTACACAAAACAAAAATAACAAACAAAAACAAGTCCCATGTATATCAAAATATAGAGGGAATCTTTTCAAATGTGATATTTTAATCAATTTATCAGATTTGTTTATTTAAAACTGATGTTTGAGCAAGATTTTCATTTATTTCATCTCATATATATTCATAAATGTGTAACAAAAACCAAATTCTAGTGCTCTGAAAAAAAAGTTTGAATTCTTGGACAATGATGAGTTTATCAACTCTACAGAGTAAAACTACTGTCTTTTTAGGGATGTTGTAAGGTGAGGTTTTTGATTTTGTGTCAGAATTTCTGGAATTTCTGGATTTCTTAGGCGTAATCCTTTCACAATTTTTGCCTCATAACATACTGTTTTCATTTTCATCGGTGGATTTGATAAGTAATGACAGGTTAATCAACATTATTTTAATTAGAAACTTTTCCTTCTATATGAAAGTTGCCATGAATGTTCCAATAAATTCCAGACATTTCTTTCACATTAAATATCTCAAAAACAAGGTCTTTAACATTTTTTTTATTATGAACCCATTCCTTTTCTTAAGGTAGATAGACACTGTTGTGCTGCGCAATTCAATCCTGCATTAGAAAAATAAAGAGTCGGATACGGGTAGGTTTAATTTTCGGGCCGGAACAGTGAATTTGACGGCTTTTCCTTTGTGACGTCATAATTGAATGACAGATGTGAAACTTCATATTTCCTTTACTTTGCCGCAAATTAACTCCCTTTTCCCGTATACAATGTTTAATCCGGAAACTTTGTAAAATATCTCCGTTAAAAGCATGGTGACATATACATTTTTTTAATGTTACCAATAAATTACATAATAAACTATCTTTTCACAAAATTACATCAAATTCTCATGGATAAAAAGTTCATTTCTATTAAGCTAAAAATTGCCTTTCCATATTTTCCACGTGCATTCTATGTAAATTTAGCTGAAAAAATGGCTAAAAATCGGCCAACTTTGATCTCAATTCTAGAAAAAGGAAGAATGGTGACCCATAGTTTTTATTACAGATTTCAGATAAGTAGGATTGGTTCTTCAATTGTGCCGACTTACAACAAAATCTCATGGATATGAATATTACTGTCTATCTACCTTAAGTTCACCTTACTACATCCTTATGATGAATATATTAAATTTCTTGGTACATTACTTTAATTTTATCTATTAACTCAAATAGATGAATTTTCATGGGGATTTCTTAATTTATATTTCCATCATTTAACCCTGAATAAATATGCTGCAAAATACTGGCAAATATATGGCAAATAGTACAACTCAATCACAGATTTAAACAATGCTCAGTTTTACTGAGCAATGGACGGAATTTAATTTGAGTTGAATTTGAAACTACTACAGTCATACATAGGTTTAAGAGAATAATAATACAAAGAACGGACTACTATGATATAACTATATGTGAATATGTTATGATAATGTACAACCAGTATGATAAGTTCATAAAACAGATGTGAAAATGATTCTTTCTATCACCATCTATCCAATAAAAATTTAAAGGATTTTAATTTTTTGTTTGAAAAAATTCTTATTTAATGCAACAGTATTTATTCAATGTAGAAAAGAATATTAAATTGCTGGAATATTAAAAAAAATATATGCTTATATTAAATTGCTGGAATATTAAAAAAAATATATGCTTATTTTCTTATAACTTCCCTTTTTCCGAATAAAATTGCATTGATTTTCAGCGATATATATTTGGTAAATAATCCCCCTCCCACCCCCACATTAAGATTTTGGTTTCAAGTTCAAAGAGTCAGTCTTATGTCTGAATAATATTTTTTTCCATATTTTCTTTCAGTAGTTAATGTGATAAAAATAAATTCAGGATTATTATTATCACAAAATATTTATCATGTAACTAAACAGTGCCACAGTTCAAAAATGCCCACAACATATAAGTGAATTCCCTTATTTTTTTAATATCAAAATGAATATTTTGATCATTCAAGTTCACAACCGCAGTAAAAACAAATACATTTTAAGAACTAATATAAGGAAATATAGGCTACTTCACGTTTCACAATTATAATCTAAATGTTATCAACGATAAAATCTATTGTGTAAATGATACTGAAAAAATGTCAAAACAAACAAGTGTGTGAAGTCACAAGACCACAAATGACAAATTTGAGAGTGTATTCTATATATAGGCAAGTTATATGAAAACAAATTATGTGACAGATTGATGTGCATTATATTTTTTTATAAAGTCAAGTTTTTTGTGAGGAAAAATAGACTTAAATCTTTGACTGATTTATCTTTGGTATGTGATTATTTTTAATTAACTTGCAAAAAAAAAAAAAAAAAAAACATTTAGAATGAAAAGTAGATATTTTGTGTATTAGGATGAACAAGACTAGAAAAACAAAGTCAACAATAACAAACATATAAATATTTCACTACTATAATAGATATCTACATATATATATATATATATAGAATGTATTCATTTGTACCAGGATAATAATATAATGGTTTATTGTATTTTAGTAATGTTGTTTTTATGGAATTAACTGTGATACTTTAGAATGTATTTTGCATAATTGCATCGAGAAGTAATGGTTGAGACATCAAAGATTAAAGACCCGAGTATAACACTCTTTAAAGACGGGTAGTTTTTATGAGATACATGTATGTGTATGTGATATGATATGAACACAGTGCCATTTAATTGACAGAAATTGGTCTTAAAATTAGTTAAAGGTACTAAATACACTAGATGCACATTTTTTGCCATTACATTTTGAAAAGATATGTAAATTAATCAAACTTTTCATAGCATAATAAAAGAAAGGTATATTTTAGAGATTTCAGTGTTCCCCAGACATATATAACTAGAGATTGAAAACTCAATTATTACAATATATTAATCACAACAAACATAGTTAGGTTCCTCCTGATATTTGAAACTACTTGTGATTAGGTTGACATATCAAAATTAACAGGAGAATTATTTTTCTCGATTGTTTTAGATGTAGTAAAGATGATTTGAAATTGAAAAACTTACCAACAAAAAATTTGAGCATACAGATCAAATTTCACCTAACACTACTTGGATTCAGAAGAAAGGCCACAGATCATGGTGTAGCTTGTCGACTTTTTAAACGATTTAGTTATTTCAAGGAATAGAAATTTTCAGTTTCAATAATTTAAAAGTCACTTTATACTTTGTTGCTGTGGTAAAGATAGTTTTATTTTGATATCAAAATTTCAAGATATTTTATGATTATTTTTGTGATTGAGTTTTTTTTTATCTAGGTCTCAATGGTGGGAGAACAATTTCATGAAATTTTATTGACTTTCCAATTTCTGTCTTTTATGTCTCGGGTTGTACTCCTCACAAAAATAGATGTAATGTGATGAATGATTCTATTTTGTTTTAGTAGAAATCTGTCTTCCATTAAAATCTTCTTTCATGGAGATAACATGTAAAGAAATGTTTATGAACATAAATATATGTGATATATACACTGAAATATATCAGAGTTGTCTACCTTGATCAAGGGAGACAACCCTGTTACATTAACCTCTTGAATTATAAAGGGAGACAATTTATCTCACTAACAAATGTGCCATGTAACCACACCTTAAGGTCCACTGTCCTGGATAAAGCTTCAAGATTTTTGTCATGAATTAATTTACATATATAAAGCAAAACAAAAGCCTATAAAACATCACAGCATGTTGCATCACAATTTTGTCTTTGTACAAAAAAACATAACAAACAATATTTTACAAAAACTATTAATCTGATATCTGTATAAAAAAATGGTGTTCTAGAATACAAGTACAATGAGAAACCTCGGTTGGTCATCTCCCTGTACCAAATTAGTTTTGTGTGGTTCAAAGTGGAGATAATTATAATTAGCATATCAATACTCTCTTTTGATATTTAAATCAGAATTATCTCCACTTTAACCATATATAACTAACTTGGTACAGGGAGATAACCGACTCAGGTTTTCTCATTATCTTGTACCAAAATTATCTTAAATCACTTAAACCATCTTTAAAGGTATTCATATACATGTATGTTCTTCTTTTTATACATGTACATTTTAATGACATACTTAGAATGATATAAATATAAATTTTGATTCATGTTCTCCTTTCATTAACACATCAAGTCGAACCTTAAATATAATTGTTAGATAAACTTCCTGGCATTAAAAAACTAAAACAAGTGGTTCAGAGAGAAGAGCCTGTATCACTCATTTATAAAATGCTTTTGCAGGATAACAGAGTTGCCATCTTGATAGATGTGAACAAAATCAGGAATCAAAAGTTTCAAAGGAAATGTTAAAAATATTTTTCCTATATAGCCCTTTCCATTAAGTGTTGTTATCTTTTCCTGGATTGGAACTCTCCCATCAATTGGAGTTACAAACACTCTTCACTTCCGGTTATCACTTTGTAGGGTTGGCAAACTTTTCACAACTTAAACCCTGAATACATTTTAATTCTAACAAAATTACTGCAGTGTCACAGTAAACAATGACATGGTAATCTAAATATGAACAGTGTTATGAATTGTATTCAAGATGAATACGACATTAGAAAAAAAAAATTAAATGATCAACACTAGCCGTGTTGAGTTGAGAACCGAGAACTTTTCATTGTATTGTATTTATGCTGAAACCGAAGAGCAGAACAAGTGAGTTTTTGCAAAGGCCTATAGATAAATATGGAATTGCTCTGCAATGGTTTTACAACTTTGTTGACGGATTAGAATGAAATCAGCAAGTTTTGTAAAGGACCTATAATACATGTTCCCATAAAGTTCATTACATTTGCATTATAAATTACTGAGAGCATGTTAAGTTCAAAATATTATATATTTTTGTTTCCATCTTGAACTGTGTCTGGCACTGGTGACTACATTATTTGATAGATCAGACATGTCCGAGTGAAATGAGCACATTTGATAGGGACCTATCATCCATTACTGGTTATATTGGCTAAATCTGCATTAGTGGTTTAAGTGAAAAGTTGACGGACAGACAGACAGATGCTAAGTGATAGCAGCAGCCTACAATTTTGTATCAGTAAACTTAAAAAAAACTTAATGCTAAAATATGATGTTAACAAAGGCATAAAATTTCTGCAAACCGTAAATTACATTATGTCAAAAATTCAAAGACAAAATACAGCGTCAAATATAAATTGTTGCCTGCAACAACCTTTGTGTGAAATACAAATTATTTACAAATTAACAAAAGAAATCACATTATAAGTGTGTTATCTTTATCACATGCTTTCTTCGGTTGTTATTCATTTATTTGTCTGTCCTCTTTAAAACAATAATTTCTCATTTTTTGAATCTCAAGTTCAAAGTGGCAACTGTTACAATAGCAATAAGTATATTGTTATTTTAGTACCTTTTATAAAACTTTTGAGAAGTTTTTTTTCTATTTGCTGACAACAAAGTTAATACTTTAATTCTGTTTTGTATTTTTTAAACAACAAATCCATGTAAATCCGTATTTTGAAAAGAACATCAAATCAATGTTAAAACAACTGTTCCTCCATATTTGATATTTTTTTAATAATAAGCTGTGTTGTCTTTGAGAAAAAATATCTCATTAAGAAAAAGTACAAATCTTCATATTTGAAATGGAAATCTTTCAGTACAGTCTCTTTGAGCAATTGTTCATAATTATATTTCCATGCTTTAATAATGACTAATTTTTTCATGCAAATTTATAGTCTCCAAAAACCATCTAAATCGGCTTCAACAAAATAATAAGAATAATTTAAATCCAAAGAATTTTATCAGGCTAACTTATTAGATGAATTTCACACAGGATAATAAGCCAAATCACCTTTGAAATTATTCTCTTTGTCTAGAACGAATTTCATATTTATCATCCAACATTTAACTGTCCATTTTTTCTCAAAGACAAAAAAACTACATGTAAACCAATATAACACTGTATCACCACCTCCCACTGAGACTAGCAAGATCTGATCTAGAACTGTTTCTCGATCTGTTTGCAATCCCGTCATGGAAGTTCATACTGGATGCACTCGCTGATAATGATGTTGATGACAAGTGCCTGGAACCCAGTCCAATGGGACCATGGCTTCCAAACAAGTTACTCCCAGCACTGCTACTCAAACTATGGGATGCAAGACTTTGAATATCACTTGCCGAAAATGGAGCACTATTGAGAGATACTGGCATATTTTGAGGCTGAGGCCCAAATCCAGGTGGTGCCCTCACACGACTGTTAGTTGATGGTGCCTGGCTCATTAAAGATGCTTGTGACATTGGATTGATGTGTTGCTGCTGACTGGTATTGTCTTCATAATTACTGTTATTATTGTTCATCATTGACTTTCTCTTGTTTAAATCTATAAATAGAATTGATATTATTTTTCACCATTGACTTTCTTTTATTTAAATCTATAAACAGAACTCATGCAATGAAAATATATCGTACTACAATAAAATGATGGTTTTTTGTGTGTAAAATTATCTAACAAATATGACTGCGTTATTCAAGTCAAGTAATGTCTGTACTTCTAAAGCAATACAACATTTAATAGCCTTAGTGAGAAAGCTCACATACCCCACGCCCCCACATATCGGAAAATCCTGCATTATCTGAAAATTATCAAAAATAAGTAGTTTACACATCTCCTACAGATGCATAATCATTCTGTTAATATCTTCAAAACTGCAGGAGGATTAACCAGACAAAAAGTTCAACAAATACATTTTTTGTCAAAAATCAGCAAAAATCAAAATCCAAAAAATATGCACATCTTCAATTTATGCACAATCAATCTACAAAATAAAAACTTCCTAAATTAAAAACTGAAGGAGGAGTTATCCGGACAAATGATGTGCCCTATAAGCATTATCTCACAAAAAATGACTAAATTAAAAAAATCAGCAAAAATGATAATTCAAGGAGCATGCACATCTCCAATGTATGCACAATCTGCAAAATAAAAACTTCCTTACTTAAAAACTGTAGGAGGAGTTATCTGGACAAATGATGAACCTTATAAGCATTATCTTGCCAAAAAAACGACTAAGTTCAACACTGCATATTTTTGTAAAAAATCAGCAAAAAATGAAAATCCAAGTAGCATGCATATCTTTGATATATACACTCAATCTGCAAAATAAAAGTTTCATACCTTAAAAACTGTAGGAGGAGTTATCCAGACAAATGATGTACATTATATGCAATATAATGCACAAAAATGACAAAGTTCAACTAGAGCTGTCGCCAAATGGCAGCCAGTTATACCCCCTGCTAATTGAACCCTGAATCAATATGGCAAAAGTAAAAATAATTGTGTGTGGACACAATTCAGTTGTGGATGTAGTACAAATCTGGACACGATACAAGTATAGACACAATGATATGCCTCCCCTTTATTAAAAGACGAATGATCTCCCCTTCAAATTTCAGACAGCAACCATATTATATCATGCACATCTCCAGGTGGTATACTATAGCGGTATAACATTTCATCAAAATCCAAGCAGCCGTTTAGGAGAATATGCGCTGACAAGCAGACCTGGGGTAATTGAAAATGTAATTATAATTAGCTGTAATTAATTACATTTTTCAAAGTAATTTGAAGTAATGCGTAATTGAAGAAAAAATCAATTACATGTAATTAAAAGTAATGAATTACACTGCATATTTTGTATGTAATTTGGAATTACATTTCAATTACTTTCAATTACAATATCATTGAAATCAAATAAACTGGTGTTACAGTAGTTAAGGTTTAAGACTGACTATCATAATATATATTTTTTTCCTTCAAGGCTAAATAGGATTTCTAATTGCTTAATAGGATTTTAAATTGCTTGTAAATGTTTTTCTATCTAAAGACTATGGGACTTCACTGAATATTAAATAAATTGTGAAATAATAAAATCATTTTACTTATTGAAGCAATGATATAATTAATTGTGTGTTTTGTTTTGTTTTTAATTAAAAACAAATATCAAAATGAAATGAGGGATATCTTTATCTGTCATTTAAGGTTATCCCTGCCTAAAGGCCCGTTTACTCGATCAAAGTTTTCTATCAAAAACTTTGTCAAAGCTTTTTGATGGAAAACTTTGTCAAAAAAGCTTTGTCAAAGTATCTATTTACACGATCAAAGTTTTGTTTGACAAAAACCTACAAATACACAGGAAAAACAAACATGGATGATTATGACGAATACCTTGAATTTTTATGCAGCATGGGGTTGGGTATGAATAAAAAAACAGGGTTTGTGGTAATGCATGGCGTCCACGTAGACTAGGAAAACCATGCACAAGAGAGGAAGACGTAGTCAAATTTAAATGAAAAACCTATGGCAAAAAGTGATAGACTTTAAAACAACTTTATCTAGAAATAAAAAAGGATCAACGAGGACAGCACGATACCTACCACTCTTTTCACGTTTGGACAAGTGTTGAAAGGAGAAAGGCACCCACTTATCAGCCCCTCAATTATTCCGTACGGAAGCATGGAGGGGACATGTGAAATTTTTTTTTCTATCTCGTGGCCATGACATACTAAGTCGTGGCTACGAGATATTAACTCGTTCCTACGACATACCAAGTCGTGTCCACGAGATAGCTATGTCATGGCCACGATAGACTATCTCGTTCTCACGACATACTAAGTCGTGGCCACGAGATAGCAATCTCGTTCCCAAGAGATACTATCTCGTTCCCACGACTTACTAAGTCGTGGCTTCGATATAGCTATGTCGTGGCCACGAGATACCAACCCGTTCCCACTACTTAGTAAGTCGTGGCTTCGATATAGCCATGTCGTGGCCACGAGATACCAACTCGTTCCCACGACATATTAAGTCGTGGCCATGGAATAGCTATGTCGTGGCCACGAGATAATATATCGTTCCAACGACATACTAAGTCGTGGCCACGAAATACTATCTAGTTCCAACGACCTACTAAGTCGTGGTCACGACATAGATATGAGTATGAGCAAAGCTCGTTGTTGAAGTTTTCTAAGTGTATAAGTATCTGGTGGCCACGACATAGTATGTCGTGGGAACGAGATAGTATCTCGTGGCCACGACATAGCTATCTCGTTGCCACGAGATAGTATGTTGTGGCCACGAGATAGTATCTCGTGGGAACAACATAGCTATCTCGTGGCCACGACTAAGTAAGTCATGGGAACAAGATAGTTATCTCGTGGGAACGAGTTAGCTTTCTCGTGGCCACTTAGTATGTCATGGTAACGAGTTAGTATCTCGTTGCCACGACTTATTATGTCGTGGTAACGAGTTAGTATCTCGTGGCCACGACTTAGTATGTTCTGGGAACGAGATAATATCTCGTGGCCAGGACATAGCTATCTAGTAGCCACGAGATAGTATCTCGTGGCCAAGAGTTAGTTTGTCATGGCCACGAGATAGTAACTCATGGGAACGACATAGCTATCTCGTGGCCATGACTTAGTAAGTCGGGGAAAGAAATAGTATCTCGTGGGAACGAGATAACTATCTCGTGGCCACGACTTAATATGTCATGGGAGCGAGTTAGTATCTCGTGGCCACGACTTAGTTTGTCGTTGGAACACGACTTAGTATGTCGTTGGAAAGAGTTAGTATCTCATGGCCACGACACAGCTACCTCGTGGCCACGACGTAGTATGTCATGGCCACGACACAGCTACCTCGTGGCCACGACGTAGTATGTCGTGGGAACGAGTTAGTATCTCGTGGCAACGACATAGCTATCTCGTGGCCACGACTTAATATGTCATGGCCACGAGATAGAAACAAAATTTCACATGTCCCCTCCATGCTTCTGTTATTCCGGGGATTTAGTTCCTGCATATTTATTGTGTACGGTAGTGAAGTATTTTACTATTTGATTTATAAAATGTAAAGAAATCTGACCAAAGAAAATTAAGTTACCTGCTTGGGTCTCTAATTATAAGTTGTATCTAGTGACATGCATGGCATGCCAAACCACAAAAATTAGATTATTAGATAATATGGCATTATCTAAGGTATACATGATCTGTATTTTTTGTGGTTTTGACGCAAATATTATCATTACCTCCAGGTGATGAAAAACAGAAAAAAAATTAACATAGGTCTCTATGAATTACTGAGATAATACATGCTTATCTGGAGGTAATAGGGTATCATCTTGCTTATCAGTTTACAGGTAATGAATTTACTTATCAGGTAAAGGTACTGAACTATCTAATGATAAATGTCAAATTGGCATATTTTTTTTAGAAAAAAATGACTATCAATCAATTCCTTACTTCTATTGTTTTGAAAAGTACATGGAGAACGCAAAATATTTCTTCAATAAAAAACATAATCTATCGATATTATAACTTTGAAATTTGTCTAGGTCCTTGAAAATGTAGTGTTTTTTTTTGTATTCAGACGAAATTTGAAAGTTTCCGCACAACAAATTTTAAAAGAAATATACTTTTTTGATTTTTTAGTTGATACAATGAATTATTTTTGTTGGTTTCAATAAACAATTACTCAATTCTGCGAGGGTGGCACACTTACATGTATATTTCATAGAATATTCATTTAAGTAACGATCACAGTGACTGGAGGACGAGACACGTAATTTCAAAAATGAAATATTGTGATATTGTAATTTTTGATAGATAGACATATCTTTATTGACATAAATCAATTTTAGAAAAGACACAGAGAAAATACAGAATAATATACAAAATTCGTTACAAATGGCAAGTGGATAAATCTGAACAAAAAGCGAGAAAAAAAAGAAAAATGTCTGTTACAATTCCAAAATTCTCTACATATTTTTTCAGTATTGATACTTTGATCTGATAAAGACTTAATTTGATTAATTATTGAAATTTATCTATTTACATCTTATTGGTTGCAAAATAAATCAGATAATGCGATTCACCCACAGATATTACGTCTGATTGGTTGTTAGATAAAACAGATAACACACATTATTGCATGCTAAAACCATAATAAAGGGCTATGCCAAGCGCAGCATGATACGACCGCAGCATGTCGACCACTGAAATTTCAACAAAAGTAGTTTAAAGTGAATGTGGACACAGTAAAGAGCTTGACACAATAATTAGATGGACACAAAAAGAAGCTAGACACAGTTATTAGCTAGAAACAAAATAGGGAAAAAACCCTTTTGATTACTTACTGATAAAAAACCGTAAGAGCTATGCAAAATATGTACTATCAACTACAACTTTACATCCATAGAAATTCAAAGAAAAAATCCATCGAAATCTGATGAAAAATAAAGATATGACATATTTAGAAAAATTGCATTTTTGGCCCCTTTGACCCCTTGTAGCTCGGAAACGGTAAGACCTACAAAAAATCCGTTGGCATACTACTGAAAGCTTAGATCAAGAGGAATCCAAAGAAAAAAATCTCATTGAAATCCAATGAAAAATAAAAATTCTACATAATCTGCAAATTCGCAATTTTGGCCACGTTCGGCCCCTCATAGCTGGGAAAGGAAACAAGTTACCAAAAATCTAATAGCTGAGTGCCATCTTAATTTTTCGCAAGGAATCCATTGAAAAAAACTGCATCAAAATCGGACTTAAAATAAAAAAATTATTTTTTTTAGAGAGTTGCCCCTGTTGGGCCCCATTTATCTCGTGAGTGGTACATGCTACGTGAAATCCGTTGGCATACTCCAGATTGGAAATTTCCTCAGGAGCACACTGAAACAAACCCCATCAAAATCCAATAAATAATAAAGATTCTACAGTCAAATATGTGAAAACACCTCATTTAACCCTTTTTTGGCCCCTAATTCTGAAATGGGTGGGGCAAAAACCTAAAGGAAATAAACGTTTCTCAAGAATGTTCCAAGAAACATCATACTAAGATTTGAAAACAATCCATCCACTAGAACCAAAGTTATGCTGTCCACAGACAAGAAAATACCTAATTTTACCCCTTTTTGGCCCCTTTTTTGCCTCTTTTTCAAAAACGGGTTGGGCAGGGAACGCGAAATTAAAACCCAGGTTTAAGCTTGTGCCAACAAACATCATACTAAAATTTGATCTAACTAGAACTAAAGTTATGCTGTCCACAGACGACGACGCCGACGCCAGCGCCATACCATAATACGACTGCAAAATTTTTGCGGTCGTATAAAAATGCAGATAAAACAAACTACTGTAATTCTATTTTATTTGCAGATAAAACATTATTACCACATTACCACATAATTTCATATCGACCCAGGTGTAAAATATTTATATGTACTTATCTGGAGGAAACCAGATAATGATAATGAACCTAGATGTAATATGGTCCACTGTGTCAGAGGAAATGATCTTTGAATGTGTTTTTCATAGGGTCCAATGTTAAACTAAGTTCCCCGCTGTTGGCAATCTATGATCTGATGGGAACTTGCCGGACACATTTTTTAAAGGGGACCAACTAAGGAAAGTTGTGACCAAATATTGTTTCGATTGGACAAGTAGTATCAGAGGAGAAGATCTTTGAATGTGTTTTCCCACAGGGTACAATGTTAAACTAGTTCCCCGCTGGCTTGCCGGACACATTTTTCAAAGGGGACCAACTAAAGACAGTTGTGACCAAGCGTGGTTACAATTGGCCAAGAAGTCTCAGAGGTAACGTTTGAATGCGTTTTCCCATAAGATCCAATTTAAAACTATATTCCAAATTGGCGATTATATATGATAAGAAGCGGACATGACGGTTTTTTTTTTCACATTAAATCAATCGAGGTATTTCATGACTGCGGTTTCTGGGTAGAAGATATTTGAATGCAAAGTTCATGGACAACAGACACAAAATAATGACAACAACTCAATCTGGCTATATCAGGATTTTAGAAAAGAATATCAGATTGTGCATGCTACTAGTAGAATTAAAGGATCACAAGCAGAGGGCTTAAATTCGATCGACTAGCTATTGAAATTGAATCTAAGATGTACCCAACACTTTCCAGAAACAGATTCACTAAACACATGAATTCAAGAATAAAATATTGTTTCTTCCGAGCAGTTCTCTTATCACAAGATTTGATTCTATGACACGCTGTTTTTATATTTATTCCACTTTCAAGATATCTTGTTATGTTTAATAAGATATCTTATAAACTAATTGAGATATCTTATAAACTAATTGAGATATCTTATAAACTAATTGAGATATTAAATATATAAGATATCTCATTTAAGAATTAAGATATCTTATTAACTAATTTAGATATCTGGTATAGAATTTCTTATTAAGATATATAAATAGAGATATCTTATAAATTTAATAAGATATCTTATTAACTTCAATTTAAATAAGATATCTTATAAACTAATAAAGATATCTTATATATTAAATTAGATATCTGATATATGAAATCAAGATATCTTGTTAAGTTTAATAAGATATCTTATAAACTAAATGAGATATCTTACAAACTTGTAAAGATATCTGATATATTAAATAAGATATCTTATTAAACTGGTTATAAAGATATCTTATTAAATATGTAAGATATCTCATTTAATAATTAAGATATCTTATTTAATTATAAAGATATCTTATAAACTAAATAAGATATCTTATAAAATAATTAAGATATCTTTTAAATAATTTCTTTTAAAGATATCTTAGAAACTAATAGAGATATCTTATAAATTAAATAAGATATCTGATACATTTAATAAGATATCTTATATACTAAATAAGATATCTTATATACTAAATAAGATATCTTATAAATTAAATAAGATATCTTATTTACTTCAATTTAAATAAGATATCTTATAAACTAATTAAGATATCTTATTTACTAAATAAGATATCTTGAAATTGAATAAATATAAAAACAGCATGCCATATGATTCAAGCTAAATGACATAAGAAAAATGTGATTTTGAACATTTGTAACATGTAGAAGATAAAAAAAATCTTTTAGATTTGCACCGGGCAAATCATGTACATAACGGGCAGCCGCTCGCCATTTTCACTTTCTAAAAACAGAATTTTTCTACAGAAAGCAGGTTCAGGTTTAAAGCTATACACGGAAACTAATGTAAATCTAGTTACCACCCATATCATGTGATGATATGTCTTCTGTTTTATATATCAGTTTACACTACAAACCTATTTGTCCTAATCTTGGATGGAAAAGTCCTGATATTCGCTGGAAAGCCTAATAATTAGGATTTTTCCCCTGAAAATTAGACAGTCCATCAAAGATTTGTACTTTCCTGTGAAAATTCGTCATGTCCTGTGAATATTCGGATTTCCAGCGAAAATTCGGACTTTCCGTCGAAAATGTGACGGTCTGCATAGCAACGGTTACCTGTACACTCGATAGATAGATCTAGTCTCGACCACGCGTACGTGTGTAGATATCAGCATTAGATGATGAATGTTCATCATCAGTTTTTCAAAAAGTTAAAATAGTAAATCAAATTTATTATAAAAACTGTGAAATTGTGTATTCCCGAGGTACGACAGTTTCTGAACGTTGTTCTGTCTCGGTTGAACAATCTTTTGTAGCCAGATGAGAACAAAACAACACCAATGTAATCAATTTCATTTATTAAGTCCTGTAATGTCTTTAAATCGTGATAAAAATCAGCTTTTCTTCACCTTCCTCGTGGATTTGTGTATTCGCCAGTATTCATGGGAGATAATCAAACTTACCTGTGTATTGAGTGGATAAAACCAAGTACACAAACCCGATTAAAAACGGATTTTTGTGCATTGTTTGTGAAGTCATCGATATGTCTGTATATTGATTTTCAAAATAAATGGTCTTTATTCTCGTTTTAAAAATGTACATAGTGATCTAAAATTTATCAGTCCTTTCTTTTACAGGTCTTTTAAGAAGGAATTTCGTTTGCATGCATTTTGTTATTTTTTTACCAACGTTGTGTTGAGTTTCTTTGAAATAATGCAGACATAAGATGTATCTATATGTCTCTGGAAATATGTATAGGTCATATTTTTATCATCTCTTTGCTATAGGTAATAAATTGTGCAATCACCATTTTTCCTTTTAATTTTTCGTTTTGATTTTATGTCNTTTGCAGTTACTTTTGCCCCCAATTCGACTGCCACTCCGGGTCAACACAGAGGGAGACACAAGATACAAACAATTTCCTTGAGCAGAGAGACCGTCTCAAAGGCGTGTATCAGTTAAATAACAAGTCCTCCTTATTTATTTCACGAAATGTGTGAAATTTCATAATGAACTTGTGCATTGCAACACTGTAAATGAATTTAAAATTTTGAGTGTGTAAATTATATTAATCCACAAGGACACAATATACGTGATTGAATCTTATAAGTGACAAAATGGATCGAGAGAAAAGAGAAATTCCTAGTCGTGGATCTTGAAGAACTCTGTGATGAATTTCATCACATATTTAAATGCTCAACTTTAAATTATATTTTGCTTTAACCCATTAGGGTTTATTTGTGCAAATGAAGTAACCTATAATCCACACTAACCTGGATTATCTGGAATACCTGATCTGTATATTTCACGCTGGTGTGTGATTAATGCAGATATTGTATTTTATATCTACTTTATATATATTGTATTTGCTTGATCCACACAGAGACATATAATTATACGTCTCTGATCCACAATAGATGTAATATGCAAATAAATAAATTATTAAAATTATGCAACATGCAAATTTTTCATAATTTTTCATAAAGCGTTTTGAGCACACGCCGTCGAATGAAAAACTAGGAAATAGGTTTGAGTGTGTTTCTTATCTAAATAATTATACCCAGGTCACTCTAGTAACAAAATAATTTCATAAAATTTTGAATTGAATTAACTAGAGAAATTATTCATAATTCAATTTAAGAGAATCCTGTTATATAAGGTAACTGGTTGAACATTTTGAAGTGCAAATGTTACATCTATCTCGGGGAAGTCCTTGCTCCTGACATAAAATGAGATTATAAAATAATTTCCGAAACGTTTAATTTGAAAAGAGACATATCTCCGTCATTCAAAGAATAATATTATTGATTAATTGCAGGGACAGATATTTCAAACGTTTGCAATTTACTAGCCCTGAAAATATTTCTTTTTTATAGTTACCCAAAACTGGTATTCATGTATGTATATATATTGCACTGTAGATGATATGATTTTATGTCACTGTTTTAAATTTTGTTAGTGAAACGGGAGTATAAACACATGTGGGAGTAAAACATAAAATTTAAACAAATTTAAACATAAAAATACAAACAAACTTAAGAAGAAAATTAATGATTAAATTGTTTATATCCACCAAATAAAAATGCATTTAAACGTTTCAAGTATGTTCAAAAATCATGAAACTCTGTTAGAAAGGACGTAGGACTAAATATACGTCCTTGTATAGAAAGTAACAAATAATTTGGCAAACAAAAATTGATGTTGAACTAGATTCATATAGTATACAGGTTCGTATGAGACCTGTAAAAGAAAGGACTTGTGAGTTTTAATTCGTGAAATTGTTAAACAGGCCATTGTGTACTTTTTTTTAAACGGGAATAAAATCGGTTTTATCGGGTTTGTGTACTTGGTTTTATCTACTCGGTACACAGGTAAATTTGATTATGGCGAATACACAAATCCACGAGGAAGGTGAAGAAAAGCTGATTTTTATCACGATTTAAAGACATTACAGGACTTAATAAATAAAATTGATTACATTGGTGTTGTTTTGTTCTCATCTGGCTACAAAAGATTGTTCAACCGAGACAGAACAACGTTCAGAAACTGTCGTACCTCGGGAATACACAATTTCACAGTTTTTATAATAAATTTGATTTACTATTTTAACTTTTTGAAAAACTGATGATGAACATTCATCATCTAATGCTGATATCTACACACGTACGCGTGGTCGAGACTAGATCTATCTATCGAGTGTACAGGTAACCGTTGCTATGCAGACCGTCACATTTTCGACGGAAAGTCCGAATTTTCACTGGAAATCCGAATATTCACAGGACATGACGAATTTTCACAGGAAAGTACAAATCTTTGACGGACTGTCTAATTTTCAGGGGAAAAATCCTAATTATTAGGCTTTCCAGCGAATATCAGGACTTTTCCATCCAAGATAGGACAAATAGGTTTGTAGTGTTAGTCCTACATGCAATGACAGGAAAACTACACAGTCGCATTCTGATGCATGATGAGGAGGATGACCTGTCAGTATGTGAAAGCGAACATTCATTACTCTATAATGATGACTTTGAAGCAATTGCTATTGTCTAACTCAAGTTACGCGCCTTCTGTGGCAGATCCGCTTTCTCTGCTACTCTATATCTATCACAGTAATCATTTTGTACATGAAGCATCAGCCACAATGGCTACAAATTTTGCTTTGCTACAACCATGCAAAACTGTTACCTGAATTTTCATGTTTTCCTCATGTAAACAAACATACTAACAGGACAAAACTCGAGCACACTCGACCATTTCGCGATCCTCTCCCGACCAGGTCGAGCTAATCAAACACAAATTGGGTTATGGTCTGGTTCAATCTGACTAAGCTGTTGGTCGAATGAGAGTCGAGCATAGGTCGTACGTGAATCGTAAATGGATCGAGAATGGTCAAGTGTTAGTCGTGTTAAATCGAGTAAAGGTCGAGTGGACATTGTGAGCTAGCTCGATCAATGAATTTTATGACGTTGATCGGGATAAAACAGCATAGTCCAGTGTAAACCTAGCATAAATCCTTATTGGGCCCGATTTTTCAAATTTGTCTTATTAAAAAATCTATATTTCAACTAAACATTTGTATGGAGAGAAGCTCGTTCAAACGTTTCGATTTAGACAATAAATATAAAGTTATCCAGGCTTCCATTTTGTGCACCTGCCATGTGGTTCATTTTGATTGGTCAGTTTCCATCAAAGTCCGTCGAAGTCAATTAAAAAATAGGATGGAGTTCTATTCCATCAAAGTCCGTCAAAGTTCGTCAAAGTTCTTTGACAAAGTTTTTGATGCAGGTTTACACGATCAAAAAACTTTGATCGTGTAAACGGGCCTTAAGGCATAAATTTATTGTATTTGATCTTGACACTTTTCATATTTTATTTAAATCAACATGCTAATTACCCAACTTCAGGCAATAAATGAATGTCTCCTTGCTATTTCAGTATTTTCAAATTGATAGAACAATACATGTTGTTATAACTCAAAATGTTGTTACAATAATTAGTGCTAATTTAATTTGACAGGTAAACATACCTGAAAATAAATAACATATTTTTCATTCGAAAGTTTAAAAATGCAATAATTAATTTTTACACTTCCAACAGTTCCTGAGGTCATATTATACTGATATACAATGAAGTTATTGTTTCCCTCTTATTAGTCATGCTAGTAAATGACTATGTTTACTTATAATTTTCAAAAACATTTTTCTTACTCAAAAACCAAGTAAATGAGTTACATCTGATTTAGATGCTAGTTGTCTTGCTAGATATCAATAATTTATGTTTAATTTAAAATAAAGGTAAAAATGAAATCGAATATTCTGCATGCTTCTGGTTCTGTGAAAATGAAAATAATTATTTGAATATATTTACTTATAGTCTTTTGTACCCTCAATAAGCCTCAAAGATTTCAAATATTTATGAAATAATTCCAGTATGAATTTCTTATAATATTACCAAATTTAGATTAATAGGTAGAATAAACCGTTTAATGACACTATTAGACAATAATAACTTGATGCATTTACTACATTATGTAGCATACAGATAAAATATTTTATACACTGTACACGTAGAGTATACTTCTGAATTATAACATCTTTCTGATTCACCCCAGCAAGAATTAAAAAAAACAAATAGGAAACCAATCACATTATTATTAAATGTTATGATATCTGAAAAGACATTTTTCTTTTCTGTTATCAATATTCTGAAACTTTTTGTATGTACTGTATAAATGTCATAAACTTTATTGAAGTTTATTTTTATCGGTATAACATAAATAGTTTGTCAGGCAAATGTAATTGAATTGTAATTAATTACATTGCTAATGTAATTGTAATTTAATTAATTACATTGGAAAAATAAAGTAATGGTAATTGTAATTTAATTGAAGAAGTTTCCATGTAATTGAAATGTAATTAATTACTTAAACATGTAATTGACCCCAGGTCTGCTGACAAGGTTCGCCCTCCCCCCTTTTTCTAGAAAATATTTTAAGACAAATTATCCCCCCTTTTAAATTTAAGACAGCAACCATATTACTTCATGCACATCTTCAGGTGGTATACTATAGCGGTATAACATTTCATCAAAATCAAAGCAGCTGTTTAGGAGAAAATGCACTGATAAGGTTTGCCCCCCCCCCTTTTTTTTCTAGATAAATATTCAAAGACTAAATATCTTCCCTTTTAAAATCTTGGACAAAAGCAATATTACTTCATACACATCTTGAGGTGGTGTACTACAACTGTGTAATATTTCACCAAAATACAAGCATTTGTTTAGGTGAACATAAGCTGACAAGGTTCATTCCCCCTTTTTCCCGATATTATTCAAAGACGAATTACCTCCCCTTCCAAATTTCGGGCAGCAACCATATTACTTCAAGCACACCTTCAGGTGGTGTACTACAACTGTGTAACATTTATCAAAATCCAAGCAGCTGTTTAGGAGGACATGCACTGACAAGGTACATGGACAGACAGACAGAGAGACAGACGGACAGAAAGACAGATGTATGGGGCGATTCCTATATACCCCCAAACTTTGTTTGCGGGGGTGTATCAATTCGTAGTTTTCTGAAGAATTATCCAAAATCAAAATCCAAGTAGCATGCACATCTTTGATATGTGCACAATCAACCAGCAAAATAAAAACTTCCTATCTTAAAAGCTGTATGAGGAGTTATTCGGACAAATGATGTACCCTATATGCAATATATGCATAAAAATAACAAAGTTCAACAATGTGTAGTTTTCTGAAAAACTATCCAAAATCAAAATCCAGGTAGCATGCACATCTTTGATATAAGCACATTCAACCTGCAAAATAAAAACTTCCTATCTGAAAAACTGTAGGAGGAGTTATCCAGACAAATGGTGTAACCATTTGATGACAGACGGACGGACTGACGGACCAATCAAAAACTATATACCCTCCACAACTTCGTTGCGTGGGGTATAATAAGCTCTAAGGACGTTTAAGACCCTAATTTAAGTAACATTGCTTTAAATTTCCAATCATCTTTCTTTTGCTTCTTTCATAAAATGTTCATGATATATACATGTAAGTGTACTGTGTCATTTCAAACATCTATTTCTTATTTACAACATACTGTAGAGTTTATCAGTGCATTAATATACACTAACAACAGTATGCCTAAAATCATAATCTTGGATTAATTTCACCACCATTTTTTGTGATAGCTCTTTCTTTTATTTAAGCAAATAATATGACAAGATATTTTCTTCTTCTAAAATTTAGAAAAAATAAATTGCTCTTTAATAAATGTTGGGTTTACAGTAACCAATATGTACCACATGACCAGGGATTGCTTATCTTGACAAACACCAGACCTTTAAAATGAATAAGTATTCACGCTGTGTTTATTGTCATCAATAAGTTCCTTCTGATAATGAAAGTCATGTTTATATGTCAACAACCTATTCTTGAAATTCTTTGTGTTGTAAGCTGACAATATTTTGGTATTTCTGGTGTAATCAGTTTTAACATTTTCAGGTGTATGTATTAAGATTTAATTTTTTCAGTATTTCAGTATACCAACATCACACAAATTTTTGCAATCATGTTCATCTTTGACTGACAGACAATATTTTGGAATTTGCAGTTTTTAATCATCTTCATCCATGGACTTATTTTTCATACAACTTAAAAGCAGAAAATTATCATCTTGTTTATATTAAGTAAAATGCAGCATTTATATTGTACATGTACTAACCAGTGATAGCCAGTAACATTTTTCGTCTTGCTCCAAATGTTGATACTCCCAATTCTCTTAGATCTTGGTCAGTAAGAGTGAGGAATGTTGATAAATCAATCTATAATAATAACATTAGTATCATCAATAGATAATGAGATATGTACAGAGATATGTTGTTACCTTGTTACCTAAGTTTACAATGATAGCAAGATTTAGTGTTGAAAGCTGTTGTTTTATGCTATTTCTTGAATCTGTCAAAACCAAACCCTGAGAAAACCTGTGCAAACCAAAGCCAATATAATGTACATGCAATTCTTCCAACAAGAGACCAAATATCCTACTATTTGACCCCTATCCTGTTACCTTTCTTTTGGAATCTCTTGCTTTTCCAAATTTTTGTTATCAAAAGATTTTTGGTCATTACTTTTTCTTTGTTACTAACACAATAAAATATGAGAAATCTAAAGTGCATGTTAACTTCCCCTTCCGATTTTATGTCAATATAGGTGATTTGTATTTGGAATGTCAATGAATTACTCAAAGGTGATTTATTCATAATACACATGTTTATGCTCATACAGGTGTAATACCTGTTATTTAGTTCAGTTAAGACTAACCAGATGAAATGAAGTATTTTCACAATCAAATCTAATACTGTGAATTCATTTTTATTCGTGGGGTACTCAAACCACCAATTCAAATACTCAACGAAATATGATTTTCTTGTGCAAGCTTCAAACACAAGTGAATGAACATATAATGAAGGACCTGATACATAAACCTTGCACTTGTACCTGAGCCCCTCACAACCTGATATATCCAAAATGGTTAGATATACATTCTCTTGAACCTTTTATAGCAGCAAAATAAGTTTAAATGCTTTATTCTGAAGTGTTTCCCAAATTACAAATTAGCGGTAACTGGCTTCCTGTTTGTTTTTTAATTACGCTAAAGTGTTGATTTCCAATTAAGATGATTGGACAAGAACCATCTCAAATTAGTTTTGATAAAATAGTATTAATTTAATTTTTATATTTTTAATTTTGCTCTAATGAAAAGGAAAAGTTTATTTTGCAATAAATACAGGTCTCTATTTATAAATAACGAATTGAGTAAGGTTATGTCAGATGATTACCTAATTACATAATATCTACACATTACTATGAATTGTTAATTACAGGTGACACTTTAATTACAGGTACATTTCTAAGTTTTGGTGTTTTGACATCAATACTGATGGTACTTAAGCCATGAATTTTAGATTTTTTATTTTTATTAGTTTAAATAAAAAAATTTTTTTTTGGAACAAGTGGCAATCCACGAATTTACGTACACCACGAAATGTCTTTTTTTTCTCTACCCACGAAAATTGATACCCACGAATTTAAATGAATTCACAGTATAGAATCATAAGATAATCAAATAATGTACTGTTTTTGTAACATGACATAGTATTTCATGATTTTGTTTATTTAATTTTGGTTTCTATGTCACAGTATTCTATAAGAAATTGAATATTTAATATCATTATAAAAATACCTCTTGTTGTTGAAATAAATCTGTGTATTTGCCTAAGCCAAGCTTGCTGAAAAGTTCTGCCAGTTCCATACTGTTGGTCCACCATGGTTTAACAGATGGTAATGTGGCACTGTCAACATGGTTACTGCTACTTAGGCAAAGGTCGTCTGCAAACAAAAAGTGATCAAAATTAATCTTCCAACATTAATCAAGGGCTACGCGTAGCCATATATCCCTGCTGCTCTAGAAATTTGAAACCCCACATATTTGTGGTTATTTTCAAAGTTAAAAAGGGGCATTACTCCTACAAAAATAATCAACCAGGGCTCATCTTTGAATTTGGTTGAGGTATCCTTGAACTAAAGCTACTGTATTAATATTATCCAAATCCAATGAGAAATAAATTTGCTGGAGTGCTTACAAGGATATTTTGTCGATATTCAAAGTTAAAAAGGGCATAACTCCTACAAAAATATTCAACCAGGGCTCATCTTTACACTTGGTTGAGGTATCCTTGAACTAAAGCTGCTGTGTAAAATTTCCAATGAGAAATGTATTTGCTATAGCGCTTACAAGGATATTTTGTCAATTTTCAAATTTAAAAAGGGGCATAACTCCTATAAAAAATATTTGACCAGGACTCATCTTCGAACTTGCTTGAGGTATCCTCAAACTAAAGCTACTAAGTAAATATTATCCAAATCCAATGAGAAATAAATTTGCTAGAGCGTTTACAAGCATATTTTGTCAATTTTCAAAGTTAAAAAGGGGCATAACTCCTACAAAAATATTTGACCAGAACTCATCTTTGAACTCGCTTCAGGAACTTAAATCTACTGTATAAATTTTATCAAAATCTGATGAGAAATAAGCTTGCTACAGCGCTGAGGCGGAGGGACGCACAGACGCCCGGCATTACCATATCCCCACATCGAGTTGCGGCAGGGATAAATATAACATACAACAAAACATCATAGAAGCTGGAAATACCAAAAAATTCTATTTTTATCAAATTCAATCAATAATAATTTTTACTTGTTTAACCTTGACCCTAGTATACCAGCATACCCTAAACTTTTTCTGTGTTTTTGTATTTTATACTAGAAATACACAGGCAAACTTCTTTTTTCAATGTGTTAAAGTTAAAACTTCTTGACTGTATGCAATCTTTGCCACTTTTGTTGCATGAATAAATATTTGAAATTAATGGATGTTCAGTGATACAAGTGTGGCATCTTCACTACAATGAGCTATTTCTGCTCAGTGAATCTTTAAAATCAATAAAAATTTAAAATCCATGCATAAAGTCATCATGCCTCATAGTGAATGCCAGATGAAGAACAACAATGAAAGCGTTGTTCCATTTCCTTAATCTTACCATGTATTTATAGATATTTTGTCTCATGTACATTTACTCCATATCTCTTTATTTGTTCATAAAAAATACAAATAAATGTAAATCATGTAGACAAGTTATCACGAAAATTTGGGAGGTTTGAAGGTATTGTACATCATTCACAAACTGGCTAATGCAATTAGATGATTGATTGATTTTATATGCCATCCTCAGCAATATTGTGGCGAAAACATTGAACAGATGTAATTACAGTGAAACCTGTCTAACCCAAACCTAATGTAAAGACCCTTTGTATCTATTTCTATATATTTTGAACCTATGTAAACCAAACACCTGTCTAAACTGAACAAATTCTTCAGTCCCACAGGGGATGTGGTTTAGACAGGTTTCACTGTAGTAATTCCTGTTATAGAAGGCCATACAAAATTAAGCAGAAGAACTTTTTCTTTCTTCCTTCACAGCTTGATATTTTATTCAAAATGTTAGAGGTAACTTACATTTTTTACGGGGACTAGGATATTCTCCTGGTGCAGGATTTATGGGTTTTTTATGAGGGATAGTCTGCTGGTCTTTCCAAGGATCAGGTTCAATGTCTTCCATTAACTGTTCATTGTTTGGCTGAAAATATATAAATCTTTCGTGAAAATTTAAACACTGCACACTCGGGCATCATGACTACCTCTTTTCTTACGAAGCACTTTAATTCAATTAATTACTCTGAAACATATTTTAACTAATACAAATAATTCTAGCAGATATATTTTTCTGAAGTTACTTCCACAAACTGGATATTAAAAATCAAACCCTTCCTCCTTATTGACTAGAGACATATGAACACGTGTAGAATAAATACAGAATTTCATAAAACCTAGGTTCTTCTTTGACAGAACAGTGATTGTACTACACTGTAATAAGACTGAAGAAGACAAAGCTTCATAACACTGTAAATGCTGTCTATAACAATTTTCTCTTAAACAAGTTCTAAATCTAGTTTTACATTTACTACTGAATAGCTTATTAAACTATAGGACAACTTAAAACAGGGCTTACATTTTTCTTTTTAAATAAACTTGAAATAACCCTCAAAATTTGACTGCAAAATCTCCTGATTTTACACAAGGATAACACTAATCACTTTATTTACCTCATATGATGATGGATCACATATCTGCATACTCTGTAATTGTCTTGCCAATCTCTCTCTGATAGCCTCTCCAGGCATTGACTTAGAAAACCCCATACCAGCCCACAGATCTGTCGGCGTCCGAGATTCACCCTCTGGTTTCTTTTGCATAGCTGTAAATATGTATATGTATTGTATGAACTAGTAATTGAGATTGTGCTAGATCTGATTCTGTGAAAGGGATATATATTTGGCATTGGAAAAATGTTAAGGAATCATAATTTTTTTTCACAAACAAGTGAACAAAAATCCATGATGCAATGCAATATGATATATGATAATTTGTGTCATTATCTTAGCACATAAAAGTTAAATCAGCACTCGTACAAATTATCAAATGAGGGAAAATAAAAGTTATAAGCAGGTTAGACTTTAGTCAGGATTAAACATGTGGATGTTTTGTTTTTTCTCCAAACTCTGTTTCCTTTGGCTGATTACCCTGATTGTAGATAACTTCTTTATTGTTTTAAAATCTATTGTTTTCTTTATAACAAGTGTAGACACAGAAATGTCTCGCCTGTATATGCATTTATCGGTAATTTGTATGAATTTCCTTTGATTTGCAGAGACTGATATTCTCAGTATCACCAAACTGGACACTATCACAAAAATATCGGGTCACTGTGAAGGCGTCACGTGCGGGTTGCTAAGCTGACGTCATGTTTTGGTACTAGTTGTCTTGTTCATACGTGTGGTACGTTGAATAAAGAATGCATAAATTATTGCAATTATCAATAGATTAACTGTGTTAAAATAGAAATTTCAGCTTACCTCTATTTATCAAAGAGTTCTATTTATCAATTTGTGAATTACCGATAAAAGAAATATAGGACATTTTGTTTTTGATACGGACTTTATCACAGCGTAACGCATCAAGCTCGCCCTAACAGGCTCACTTGATACTGGCTGTGGTAAAGTCCGTATCAAAAAAAAAAAATCCTTTATTCCATATATCTTTACCAAAATTTATTCCATATATCTTTACCAAAATAATTAGTCATGGCCATATGACAGGTGCCAGACTGGCATGTGCACACCTAGATGTAACAGTAGACCATATATGATGCCTGTAAGTGTTCTAATTAAAGAGAAATGATCAAAGTTAATGAACCATGAAACTGAGGTCAGGGCTACCTGACATGTGCCAGACTGACATGCACCAACCTAGATGTAGCAATAGACCAAATATGATGACTCTAGGTATCATAGCTACAGAGAAATAAGTGTTGAAGTAAAGAAATGTTCAGAGTCAATGAACCGTGAAATTGAGGTCAAGGCTACATGACAGATGTCAGACTGGCATGTGCCTACCTTGATGTAACAGTAGACCAATTATGATGACTGCAAGTGTTCTAGTTAAAGAGAAATGATCAAAGTCAATGAACCATGAAATTGAGGTCAAGGCTAAATGACAGGTGTCAGACTTGCATGCATCCATCTAGATGCAGCAATAGACTAAATATGATGACTCTAGGTATCATAGCTACAGAGAAATAAGTGTTAAAGAAAAGAAATTTTTCAAAGTCAATGAACCATGAAATTGAGGTCAAGGCTACATGACAGGTGTCAGGCTGCATGCACCCACCTAGATGTAGCAATAGACCAAATATGATGACTGAAAGTGTTCTATTTAAAGAAAAATGATCAAAGTCAATGAACCATGAAATTGAGGTCAAGGCTAAATGACAGGTGTCAGACTGACATGCATCCATCTAGATGCAGCAATAGACTAAATATGATGACTCTAGGTATCACAGCTACAGAGAAATAAGTGTTAAAGCAAAGAAATTTTCAAAGTCAATGAACCATGAAATTGAGGTCAAGGCTACATGACAGGTGTCAGACTGGCACGCACCCACGTAGATGTAGCAATAGACCAAATATGATGACTTTAGGTATCATAGCTACAGAGAAATAACTAACTGTTAAAGAAAAGAAATGTTCAAAGTCAATGAACCATGAAATTGAGGTCAAGGCTACATGAAAGGTGTCAGACTGGCAGGCACCCGCCTAGATGTAACAATAGACAAAATATAGTATGTCTATATATTACAGTGTCTCAGAAATTGACTTGAATGTAAAACTATGTCGCAAAATTTACAAAGTCACTGAACCGTGCAAATGAGGTCGAGATCAAATGACAAGTGGCAGACTGGCATGCACCTACTAAGATACATCAATACACTTAATATAATGGATCTATGTATTACATATCCAGAGAAATCAACTTAAGTGTGAAACTATGTCGCAATTTTTATGAAGTCATTGAACCATGAAGACAAGGTCAAGGTCATCTGAAACATGTGATGCTGGAAAGCTTACACCATCAGCTACCTGTGGACAAAAGATGTTGCATATAAGTAATATACATTAAAAGTTATTAAGGTTTTATGAAAGTTTACGCCGCCGGAGAGTAACACCTATGTCTCGCTTTCAGCGACTTTCATCGCAGGCGAGACAAAAATATACTTATCGATGTTCAAGAATTTTTGTGTGTGATGGGGGTGAGGTAATTAAAATTTAATGTCTTGTGGGAGACATGCACTGTAGAAACATTTAGACAAAGAAATTAAAATTCTATGCATGGTGGGTCCTTTTAAAATGTGAAATTTAACCCCACTACACATTTATATGTCTGAAACAGCTCTTATATACAAATGGGACTTTACTACAATAATCAATCTTTTGTAATGGTTTTCCTGACCGTAAAAATAAACTGTGGACACAGGATATGTCTCGCCTTTCCCATGCATCGCCTTAATTTGCACATTGATCTTCAGCAGCAGCCATGATACCAAATGTATCACTGATCAAAACTGATCACAATCACGATAATGCAACTGCATACCAAAGATCAATGGGCTTCTACGAGTGGTTGATGTTAAACGGACACAAGAAAAAACTTAAACATTTGATAAACAGTGCAAAATTTCAAAGTCAGTGGAGCATGACTGCGGGGGCATAGACATAAAACTCCACTGAAACTGATCTGTACTGATGCTAATGCAACTGCATACCAAATATCAATGGGCAACTATGGGTGGTTGATGTTAGACGGACACAAGAAAAAACTTAAACAATTGATAAACAGTGCAAAATTTCAGTCAGTGGAGCATGACTGCGGGGGCATAGACACAAAACGCCACTGAAACTGAGCTGTACTGATGCTAATGTAACTGCATACCAAATATCAATGGCCAACTATGAGTCGTTGATGCTATACAGACACAAGAAAAAAGTTAAACATTTGAAAAACCAGAGGCTCCCAGGAGCCTGTATCGCTCACCTGGCTTTCAGTTGCCACAATCAAGGTAACATTGCAAGTTATACAGTTGATCTTTAGTTTCTCAAACTTTCGTAGCTCAAACACCTCCAATATTTTGAACTGTTTTTAAAGTCTGATCATGTTTTACTATGTTGGGCTGTTTTGACAAAAAATGTTCTTGCTAAGAAGGACCACTTTCAAACCAGTTTTGAAGCTGAGACGTCATTTTGTAAATGGCAGTCAACAAACAATTTTCAACATCGGTTTTGAAGTCGCAACATCAATATCTACTTGGAAATCAAATTTCATTGAAATTGGACAATGTTGAATTTTCCTGCCTTTTTGGCGGCCATTTTAAAAATGGCGGTCAACGAACAATTTTTAACATCAGTTTTGAAGTTGCGACATCAAGACCAATTTGGAAACCAAATGTCATAGAAATCGGACAATGTAAAATTTTCCCTCCTTTTTTGGTGGCCATTTTGAAAATGGCGGTCAACGAACAATTTTCAACACCGGTTTTGAAGTCGCAACATCAATATCAATTTGGAAACAAAATTTCGTTGAAATCAGACAATGTTGAATTTTCCCGCCTTTTTTGGAGTCCATTTTGAAAATGGTGGTCAACGAACAATTTTCAACACCGGTTTTGAAGTTGTAACATCAATATATATTTGGAAACCAAATTTCATTGAAATTGGACAATGTTGAATTTTCCCGCATTTTGGCAGCTATTTTGAAAATGGCGGTCAAGGAACAATTTTCAACATCAGTTTTGAAGTCGCCACAGCATGGCAAACATTTCATCAATTTACACTTAACCTTTATCTTCT
>MJUU01015352.1:222983-248791 GCA_002080025.1 Modiolus philippinarum | reverse complement strand
CTTTTCACCAGGACTACTAGAAGGACTATTTATTATTTAACATAAAAGCAGAATGACTCCTGCCAAGGTGGACTTTTCACCAGGACTACTAGAAGGACTATTTTTTAGTTAACTTACAAGCAGATTGACTCCTGCCAATGTGGACTTTTTCACCGGGACTACTTGAAGGACTATTTGATTCACTTTGATTGTTACTTGGCACTACAAAATACAAAGATATATACTAATGAGTTATTGTTTTATATACATATTAGCACAACAACTAACAAATACCCAACAAAAAATTGAAATAAAAAAATTATTCAAAGTTAGAAGTGGATGATATTTTTTTTATATTGTCATTCTGATTCCTTAAACAGATACATGTATCAGTTTTTAATCATTCTAAAATCAAACATTGTTGGCTACAGATTGCAATACACTATAAACAATTAAAACCATATTTCATTTCTTACATTTTACTTTTGTTAATGAAATGTTACCTGGTTGTATCTTTCTAAACTTGGATTCATCAAATACGCTTATTTCCCTTATTTGTTTCCATACCAACAGTATGGCTGTATATGTTTACAGTAAGATTTTAGTATCAGTAGCTTGAAGACTAAGTGTTGAAATATTTTTTCTTAATTAAAAGATAATTATATGGTGAAAAACTGAAACAAAAACTTACTTCATGCCTTAATTTTAAGTCTCATATGATCATTAAAAAAGTTCTTTAATAGATATCAGTCCCTTGTTAGTTTCAGTTCGAACTCTGATTCAAGATTCTTTCTTTACTTAATACTGGGATGATCATTTCTTTGAACTGTCTGCAACCTTTCAATGGAAATTGCTGTTGAGCTGCTACCAGACACTGCCGAAATGGAAAGGGAGATTTGGCTAGCCATAAAACCGGTTTAACCAACCATTTCTTTCGAAATGCCTGTACCAAGTCAGGACGAATGCGGTCGACAGTTTTGCAGGTGGTTTCCCACCAGATTTGTCTTTTTGTCTCATGGACTTCGGCTCCTGACCACTCTGTTCCGTAATTTTGTTATTACCCCCATTACTGAAACAGAAGCTCCATCTTATACATGTATGAACTAATATGGATTTTGACAAACCTGATAAACTGAAACAGATTACTGAAAGCCGATTTATGTTCCTATCTTGACTATCCTTTAATGAAACAGCTGGTTTCATGGCTCTATTTTGACATACCTTGATTTACTGAAACAGAAGCTTGCTTTATGCCTCCATTTTGACTAATTTCTTTATGTAATTCAGCATTACATTGAGACAGGAGATCTATCTGGGACTGGACGGATGTCGGTACAACAGAGGTGTTTAACACCATCATAGGGGGATATATACCTAATAAGAAATACAATAATTAGTAGTTTGTAAGTGCATTGTGCATAAATATCAATGATTTACATCAAAATCATCCTTAATTGTCTAGATTAGTACACCGCAATGCAATGTAATGAGCCCCAATTGTCAATTGTCAGCTTACAACATCATGTTACTAATGGATTTCAAGTGTTGTTAAATACTTTAACTTGATATGTGTTTATTTTTTCGGGACATCTTAACAAGAAATCTCAGGACATCCTTATAAGAAATCTTGGGGCATCCTTACAAGAAATCTCAGGGCATCCTCACAAGAAATCTCAGGACATACTTACAAAAAATGTCAGAACATCCTTACAAAAATGTCAGGACATTCTTACAACAAATCTCAGGACATCTTCACAAAAAGTCTCGGGACATCCTAACAAGGAATCTCAGGACAACCTTACAAGAAATCTCAGGACATCCCTCCAAGAAATCTAAGGAAATGCACAAAAAACAGTCTATTGCAGTATATAGGTTTATATATAGAACAATGACAATAAAGAAGCCCTCAAAAGGCTGTTTATCTCTCACCTGGTTCACGACCTTTTGATAATAAAAGGACCATAGGGTTCAATTATGTTGCCTGTATCCAGATCAAATAACATAAACTGCAATTAATTTAATATGAGGTCCAATTACAAGTAATTATTGTTTGCACTTTGTCCCAAGTTTTTTTTTTGTGCAAGTTCTTTTTGTAATGGTGTTCATTATAGGTGATTTTATCATTGTTGCCTCTGTTTGCCTCTCTGTCTTTCTTTTCTTTTCTCTTTCTTTTTTTTTTTACTTTTGCTGTTTTTTTTCCTTTTTGGGGGCTTTTTTCAAATACCTATCTTCAGTTTAAGTTACATTGTGAATGTATACTTTAAAAACAGGGTGCGTATCAATTCAGCGACACCATCATTTCAGCGACTATCACTTCAGCGACATATTTTGAGTAATTCCGTATATCAATTCAGTGACGTTTTTTCTATGTATCATATATGAATTCAGCGACCCCGAATGTTAAAGAAATCATATAAAAGGATGAAATAATACAACTTTATATTAAGTAATAAAGTAAATATACATTGATGTAAATTTTCAAATAAGGTCAAGTATACCAGATAGAGTGGATAGAGAGTGGATAGAGTACCAGTTAGAGGTAGTTCTTGAAGGTAAAAATCAACGTCAATGAATACAGGACTGTCTTGCCTGGAATTTTTTTGTAGTTGAAGGCGAAAATAGATAAAAGTTTATATATTTTCCAATATAAACAAGCTATAAATTGACGTGAAGTGTCCAATAATATTCGCCACATGAAAACTGTATAATTGATTTTTTATTTCACGAAAAAACAAAATCCCTAGACACGCAGATCGATCATAAAAGTACGAAAAGAAGACCTCATGGGTGGGTTCGAGTACAGACTTAACAAAACTTCCACGACCACCCATTTTCGAATACAGAAAGGTACACAGATATTATATTCGATAGTCTAAACAATTCTCAATTTTAAGATGATACATTTATTCTTTGGACAATAAATTTGTCATTATAAATAATATATATCCTGTAAAAACTCCTACTCCACCTTCTGGTTTTACAGGTAAATGTTGCTGAATTTATAGTATTATATGTCGCTGAATTTATATGCTTTTTGTCGCTGAAATGATAATGTCGCTGAAATGAAAAAAGTGGGAAATGTCGCTGAATTTATCATCTCCGTAAAAACATAGCCCTAATTTCTATAAAAAACATAGCTCTAATTTCTTTAAAAAGCATAGCCCTAACTTCTATAAAAACAAACATGGACAATTTTTCCCAAGTTCTAAAATCTTAATAAAACAACAATTTACTTACAAGGGGCTGGAGAAACCCAGTTTACTTGTGGACTGGATCCATTTGGACTACTTTGCTGGCTATTAAAAGTGTTAGGACTATGTCCATTCAACACAAGTAATGAATTCGTTGTATTTACTGATATCAAACCAGGACCAAATAGACCTGAAAATTGGATAATAAGTCAAAGTTCACATCTCCATTAAAAAAAAATATCAACATAAAAGTACAAATTTTACAACTTCATACAAAATGATGGTCACAAAATTCATCACTGAATATTGAGATTTACAACCTCTCAATGAAAATATTGCTTGATCTTTTCAGACAATCACTTTAAGTATAAAATAAATTGTTACATTTAAGCTAATGTTTCATTTATGTCTACTACTAGTATATTTTGTCATAATAACTTTCTTCTTTTCAATATATGTGTTATAATACTTTTTAAAGTTTGAAATTTCAAGTTGATAACAGATGATAAGCTAAAAAGCTCAATCAAGTTTAGTATTTTAATTTTTTTATTATAATATTAGTTTAAATTCAATTTCCTAACATATGCAGGATATTACAAGTTATTGGTAAACCTGCAAAAAGATTTCGTAGTCTTAAATATCTCCTTATTTCTCCACCTTGTCATACTGCTGTAATCATATCAGCCCACTTTAATTCTCATCGAAATCAACCTAACACTTAAAATGCGAAGTACATAATGTCTCAATGTCTACTCATGTGAAAGCAAAAATTTCATGATTTGTCTACAACATAATTCACATTTTTGGTTTATGACCACGTTTTAACTTCATATATATCAAAATTAAACTAAAATTGTAAATGTACCAACAAGCTATTATATGTAGCCACCAAATTACAATACCTACCTAGCGCTGACAGGCCTAGACCATTATTTGGAGACAAGTTTGGAAAGTTTGTAGAACAGGACGGGGGAAAATTCTTGTCATCTTTTTTCAGTCCTAGCAGTGTCAGTCTGGCCAGGTACATGTTAGGTGCATTTCTTTCTATACTTTTAACAATCACAGACTGAAAACATATATAGAGAAGTGTTTTCTATTCTTCAGTCTCTATATAATTGTAGTTTACCCGTGTGACATATATTGTACAACGTACTCTGGATAATAAGTATAACAGTAATATAACAGAATATCGATAACAAAGAAATAAAATTTTTATTTTAAGCATAGTAAGCATCATTTTTACATTCAGGATATGTCACTTCAACCAAATTATTTATTTGATGGATAACAATGACTTTATATACATCAAGTGACTTGTAAGTAATGCACCACTAAAAGGATACAAATTGATTATTTAGATCCTGTTCATAATCTGTTCTCTATTAGCTTTTACATACATTTTGATTTATGGATTTCCAAATGTTTTGATTTGATTTGCACTGAAGAGACATAAGTTGTGGAAATGCACATATGCAGAATTTAAATTCACAGTAACTTTGGTATTTTGTTATTTAATAACCTTCCACAGAATTGGAGGTTTAGAATTTTCTGTACAGGTGACATTCCTTTCCTGATTTCGTTCAAGTTTTACAGAATAGTTTATCATCAAAGTATCTCAGTCACTTTGATTTATGTTTCACTTAACGGATGATTTATTTTGCTTTGTTCTTTTGGGGTTAGTTTTTACTATACAAGTGACTTCTTAAGCTTGGTTGCTTTCTTTGGGCTTTACTTTACATGTGAATTCCCTTGGGTCTTTACTGTAGAGGTAGCTTTGTTCACTTGCTTATTTTGTCTCATCTATATAGGTGATTTAACGTGCTTGGTTGTTTTATTTTGGGTTTTACTGTACAGGTGACTTGCATTGCTCAGTTGTTTTGGCTTTACTGTATAGGTGACCTGCATGACTTGGTTGTTTTGGTTTTACTGTACAGGTAACTTGCATTGCTTAGTTGTTAGGATGTTGGGTTTTACTGTATAGGTGGCTTATCTTGCCTAGTTGTTAAGGTCTAAGTTTTATTGTACAGGTGACTTATCCTGCTTGGTTGTTTGGGCTTGGGTTTTATTGTACAGGTGACTTATTTTGCTTGGTTGTTTGGGTTTTATTGTACAGGTGACTTATCTTGCTTGGTTGTTTGGGTTTTATTGTACAGGTGACTTATTTTGCCTGGTTGTTTGGGCTTGGGTTTTATTGTACAGGTGACTTACCTTGCTTGGTTGTTAAATGGTGAATAAAAGGAAATGGAGTAAATGCACATGAGACAAAGTCTCTACAAATACATGGTAAAAAACAAGCAAAGGAACAACACTTTTATTGTTGTTCTTCATCTTGAAGTCACCATAAAGTCTAGGTTTTATTGTACAGGTGACTTATCTTGCTTGGTTGTTTGGGTTTTATTGTACAGGTGACTTACCTTGCTTGGTTGTTAAGGTCTAGGTTTTATTGTACAGGTGACTTATCTTCCTTGGTTGTTTGGGTTTTATTGTACAGGTGACTTATCTTGCCTGGTTGTTAAGGTTTAGGTTTTATTTTACAGGTGACTTATTTTGCTTGGTTGTTTGGGTTTTATTGTACAGGTGACTTATCCTGCTTGGTTGTTTGGGCTTGGGTTTTATTGTACAGGCGACTTATTTTGCTTGGTTGTTCGGGTTTTATTGCATACAGGTAACTCATCTTGCCTGGTTGTTAAGGTTTAGGTTTTATTGTACAGGTGACTTTTCTTGCTTGGAAGTTTGGGTTTTATTGTACTGGTTAATTATCTTGCTTGGTTGTTTCGGCTTGGGTTTTATTGTAAAGGTGACTTATTTTGGTTGGTTGTTTGGGTTTATTTTACAGGTAACTCATCTTGCCTGGTTGTTAAGGTTTAGGTTTTATTGTACAGGTGACTTATCTTGCTTGGTTGTTTGGGTTTTATTGTACAGGTTAATTACCTTGCTTGGTTGTTTGGGTTTTATTAAACAGGTAACTCATCTTGCCTGGTTGTTAAGGTTTAGGTTTTATTGTACAGGTGACTCATCTTGCTAGGAAGTTTGGGTTTTATTGTACAGGTGACTTATCTTGCTTGGTTGTTTGGGCTTCGGTTTTATTGTACAGGTGAATTATCTTGCTTGGTTGTTTGGGTTTTATTGTACAGGTGACTTACCTTGCTTGGTTGTTAAGGTCTAAGTTTTATTGTACAGGTGACTTATCCTGCTTGGTTGTTTGGGTTTGGGTTTTATTGTACAGGTGACTTATTTTGCTTGGTTGTTTGGGTTTTATTGTTCAGGTAACTCATCTTGCCTGGTTGTTAAGGTTTAGGTTTTATTGTACAGGTGACTTATCTTGCTTGAAAGTTTGGATTTTATTGTACAGGTTAATTATCTTGCTTGGTTGTTTGGGCTTGGGTTGTATTGTACAGGTGACTTATTTTGCTTGGTTGTTTTGGTTTAATTGTACAGGTAACTTATCTTGCCTAGTTGTTAAGGTCTAGGTTTTATTGTACAGGTGACTTATCTTGCTTGGTTGTTTGGGTTTTACAGTATAGGTAACTTATTTTGCCTGGTTGTTTAGGCTTGGGTTTTACTGTACAGGTGAATTCCCTTGGTTGTTTGGGCTTAGGTTTTACTGTACAGGTGACTTTATCTTGGTTGGTTGTTTAGTTTTGGGTTTTACTGTACAGGTGGATTCCCTTGGTTGTTTAAGTTTGGGTTTTACTGTATGGGTGAATTTCCTTACTTGGTTGTTTATGCTTGGGTTTTACTGTTCAAGTGAATTCCCTTGGTTGTTTGGTTAAGGTTTTACGGTTAAGGTGTCTTGATTGGGTTGTACTGTACAGGTGACTTACCTTGCTTGGTTGTTTTGGTTTGGGTTTTACACTAATAAATACATCTAAATGTTCCATTAACTGGGTTATCTTTCCTGAAAAAAAAATATGAAACGTATTCATGTAAAATACTTTAATTTAAAATCTTACATACAAGATGTGAATGACCTGAAATATGTCAGCTGGAATTAAAATAATCTCTACATGACCTTTTTACAAAGACCATTAAGCAATCACATGGTCTTAAGACTTGTGGGGAAAGAGAGCCTACAGCTTCAAGTTGGAAATTTGTGAAACCCCTTAACTAAGGTAGGTGCCTTAAAATGTTTATACATGTGAGATCCAAAGGCAGTGTGGTATCAAGCTATAGACTCGAAGTAAATTGCCTTTAACCCAGTACTGCCAGCTATATTTAGATTATTCACTACTGCTACTGCTTGATGATAATTAAGCTCTGCATCTCTCTGTGCCAGCTTGTTTTGATAAATTTTATTATTTAACCCCATGTTAATATTTTGTCAATTTAATCAATGATCTGTTGTTTTTTTTGTAATAACATTCAATGTATTTATTTTTCAGAATTGAACAGGCTTTTCCATGTTGAAAAATAAAAAATTTATGTTGAGTATTTTTTGAAAAAATATATAATCAAATAAAAGGATACAAACAAAGTTTTGTTGTTTTATAATTAATTATTATGTTCATTAATAAAAATCAAATGAAATTAAAAGCAAGATGGGTTTATATCATCATTTTTTTTTTTATTCCCATGCGATTATGTCGAGAAAATGTTATTCAAATTAATACTTTCCCATTTTGGAAAAGAGGGGGGTAAAATTTTGACAGTCCTAGTTTTTCGAGAAATCTGCCACGTACCTGTTCAACTTAATTAATTTATCCCCAAAATGCAAACCCGCGTAATAGATAATCAAAAAAATCATCAATCGTGTCCTGATTATCCATAATTATCAATTTTCAACGATTTCTTTGTCAAACGGGAGTGCACATGTTTCTCGATTTTTCCCAGATCCAAGAACCAAAGAACTGCGCAATTTATTCATTATTTTCTGTGTCATCCTCGTCAAAATTCAACAAAGGGTTACGCCGAGCGCAGCATGATACGACCGCAGCATGTCGACCACTGAATTTGAACAAGTGTAATTTAAAAGTAAATGTGGACACAGTTGAGAGCTTGACACAGTAACTTGATGGACACACTAAGTAGGTAGACATAGTAATTGTTGGACACAAACTAGAACGAAAAAATCCGTCGAAATCAAATTAAAGAGAAAGATTTTACATATTTTGAAAATTGCAATTTCGGCCCTTTTGACCCCTTATAGATCGGAAACCATAAAAGATACAAAAAATCTGTTGGAAAAATACTGAAAGCTTACAAAAAGAGGAATCTTTAGAAAAAAAATTCCATCAAAATCCAATGAAAAATAAAAATTTAGGTAATATGCATATTTGCAATTTTGGCCCCGTTTGGCCCCTTATATCTCAAAAACAAAACAATTTATCAAAAATCTAATAAAAGCGCACATTTTAATTTTTTATAAGGAATCCATTGAAAAAAACTGCATCAAAATCCGACAAGAAATAAAAAAATAAAATTTTTGAGATTCCCCCCTTTTGGGCCCCATTTATCTCATGAACGGTACATGCGACATGAAATCCGTTGACATACTACTGATTGGAAATTTTCTCAGGAGCACACTGAAAGAAACCCCATCAAAATCTGATAAATAATAAAAATTCTACAGCCAAATATAAGAAAACACCTGATTTTCCCCTTTTTGGCCCCTTTTTAAAAATGGGAGGGGCCACCATGACCAAAACCACTCAAAGCCTTCCTTTTGTGCCAAGGAACATTGTGTTAAAATTTCATAAGGATTGATCAACTTGAACTTAAGTTATTGACAAAAAACAAAAGTGTCTACAGACAACAACGCCGACGACAACGACGACGACAGAACCATACCATTATATGACCTCAAATTTTTTGCGGTCGTATAAAAATTAATGGCCAGAATCACCATTTGTAACCCATTCCCCTACAAAATCACAATTTTTAGCCTCAAATAGCTCCCATCACACGTCAGAGTCAACAACTTCATCTTCGACTTTGTACACAAACAATGCATACATTTATTTCCGAATGGAGTATCGTAGAGAGCCAATGAAAACAGTTCTGTATAGGAAATTCCTTCCTCTGACATGGTTACAAAAATAACCGCACAATTTCATTGGTTAAATGCGAAAATCCCGACCTAATATAGAAAGTCTATATATTGACGACCGGCAGTGAAAGAAATACCGGAAGTCAATAAATTGACGACCGGCAGTAAACAAAACTTATCTGGGTCATCGATAAGTGACATCCTGCAGTACTAGGGTTAAAACTTGGCCATCATACTCCTTTTCTGTAATAAGTTTCACTATTTTGAAGCAAATTCAATGTATCATAGTAACTTTCAGAAATTGCATTAATAACAGCTACAAAACTATCAATAACTGTGTTTAACATATGAATCCACACTAAAATGAATCAATTAAGAGTAGCAATCACCTATATATTGTACAACATACCTTGGTCAATTTCTATCTCATCTTTCACATCAAACATGAGAACCAACGGCAGACATCCCTAAAACATACATTGAAAATTCATCTAAGAATCAGTTCGATATTACTGACATTACTGATCTTATTTCGAAGTATAAATATAGTCTCTAACATTGTTTCCAGTTTATTATGTATATTTCTTCAGTAAACCTCGAACTTTAAAATTTGAAAATTTAACTATCAAGATGTTAGAAATTATCGAAATAAACCCGAAAACAATGTTAAGAGATTGTTTCCCTAATTTCTACTCAATTTATTTGAAGTAAAGCGATCTCCGTAGTCTCCAGTCTCAAGTATGCCACCATTTTGTTGCTATAATGTTGTGTATCATTGCACCATTCATTGAAAGGGGTGATGAATATAATAGTTTTGATAAAAATGTCATTTTATCAATAAATTGAGTATCCAAGTCATAAAAATGCAAAAACCATTTCACTAGATAATGATGCAGGTGTTAATTTCATCAACATCCGGTTGCACTATTTCAAGAAACTGACACGAGACATTTACATGATTGACCAATCGCCAACCGAGATCAATTTCCAAACATGTTGATTATTATTGCGATAACCACTCTGTCAGGAGGTGTTTAAATTTGCTAGAAATTAGAGAATGCAAGTTTTGACCCTAATAAAAGTGATCAAGTAGTGTTAATTGTCCATTCTGTACTCTCATTTTAATCTTGAGTATTCCTTATCATTTCTTGATGTAATTTCTAAAGTTTTTCAAATAATAGTGATTCATACACCAGTATCAGACTCAACATGACTGTTTTCTAACAAGAACTGTTACCTCTACCTAAGGAGCTATAGAAGTCATTTGCCACTACAGAAGGGTATATGTAGTAGCTAAACTAACTTCATCGAAAGATTTCTGACACTTTTGGCCATAGTAATGTTGTTAAGACCAGGTATAACATAAACCTGAGAAATTTTCTGAAATAGTCTCCTAAGGATTGTTCATTCCATGATAATGCACAACCTAGGTACAGTTTACCCCTTTTGTATTCACTGTATTCATTGACATGCTCCAAATATGAAAACAGTTAGCAAAAACAAGAAGTTGTCAAGAGCCTGTATCACTCTCCTGTACCATGGCTGACATAGAGATATGAATGGCATTTCCAATAGGGTCTAATGTTAAACCATGATCCCAGCTGGTGGCCACCTTGGATTGGATGCAGACCTGCAAGTCACAAATTTCTAAGGGAACTAACCAAGGACTTTTGTGATCAAGTTTGGATTGGTGGTTTAAAAGATCAAAGTCTTTAAATTGGGTCCAATGATAAACTTTGTTCCCTGTTCTGGCTTCCATCTTAGTAAGGTATGGACCAGCTAGATACCTTTTTTATTGGAAGGGACCATCTATGGACCATTGTGAAGGTTTTTTTTGTTATAACTGGACACGTAAGTTCTGAAAAGAAGATAACTAAATGTGCTTCCCATCCGGTAGATGGCCATCTTGGATGAGGTACAAACCTACTGAATATCTTTTCTGGATGGGATCATATTAGGACCATTGTGACTACATTTGGTTATAACTTGACTAGCAATTTCTTAGAAGATCTTTAGGTCCAATGTTAAAATATGTTCCCTGCTGGCAGCCATTTTGGGTGAGGTAGGAAAATGCCTTATAAGTCCTTTGGAAAGGATCACCCTTATAACCCTTGGAAAGGACCATCTAAAGACCACTGTGACTAAGTTTGGTTGTTATTGGACTGAGAAGTTTTTGAGATCTTTGAATGCGATTTCAAATAGGGTCCAATGATAAAACTTGTGGTCCCTGCTGGCGACCATCTTGGATGGAGTGTTGACCTGCCAGATACAATTTTTAAAGGGGACCATCAAAGGACTATTGTGACCAAGTTTGGTTTAAATTTGCCCAGTGGTTTCAGAAGAGAGATCTTTGAATAAAAAGTTTACCATGGTGCACAAAAGACAACAGACGAACCCCAAGGATGGTAAAAGCTCATCCTGGCACTGCAAAATTAGTCAAAAACTTGATATATATTTTACTTACAATTAAATGCTGCCTTGCTAAAAATACACTTTCAATACTGCCTGTCACATAAACAGTGCCTTTCCGAGGTGGTGTAACTGTATTGGGGTCAGGAAAATGTATACTGGCCCCTGTCTGCTGCATAATCTGTTTGATGTTCATACCCCCTCTACCGATAATAAACAAATGGTGTTGTGGAGCTATCTCTAACTGCATACTGACTGGTAAAGCTACCTGTAACACAAAACCAACTATTATAACAAGGTGACAACACAAACTGAAGAAATGTATATCTTATTACAAGAGTAACAGTTTGTGAATTTGGCAAGAATTAACAAATTTCAAGTCAGTCAAAGTTCAATTTTATGACTTCTGACACACTCCTCTAATCAAAGTGGAGTCATAGTTTGCCCAGACATAGCTAATTATAGTTTAGGCTACAACCACCAGTGTACTCTTTCTGTAAGCTGGCAAGGGCAAATGTTGCATTGATTAAGTAGAAGTTGTCGACCAATAAAATAAATATAATGAATAGATAGATAAAATAAAGATAACGAATAAATTGATAAATTAAAGATAATGTAAAGTGTATAAATGAATAAATTAAAGATTTATTTTGAAACCTTTACATTTTTGTAAGTTCTACAACTATATACTAAATATTAACCCCTGAAGTTCCTGTCAATTGTTCCATAAGTCTTAAAGTCCCTTCCTTGACTGATTTGGCATTACAGACTGTTCCCCGGACTACTACAGTTGTAGTGTATGCTCTTGGTCGCTGTCGAAAGCTGATGGAGATTGTGTACTGTTGCTGTAGCTGTTGTACCACTGGGGAGGAGGAATCTGGAGTCATCCCTGTCACAGGAAGTTCAAACATAAATACTAACGGCAGTAATTCCTGAAAAAAATAAAGAATCTCTAATATCTGAACTGATATCTTTAATCATCAGTCTTTAGAATAAAATTGCAGATATTGTATACATGTGCATGTGCTAAGTGTTAATGATTCTAAACAGATCATTATAAGTGTGAAGGAAATATTTATCATTCTACTGAAAGCCATATTTATATATGTTGACAATCCCTATCATTTGTAATGAATATGTTTCCTTTCACATAATTTGAAAGTGTCTGGTAGTATATGTATATTATTGTAACCTGGACATTGTCAAGCAAAGTCTGCAAGGGCCATGAAAAATAATTTTCATGTAAACAAAAGATTTTATCCATAGCATTTAGATTGTAGTTGGGACTACAATGACTACAGCATTGAGGTCAGTCTGGATCTGTAGGCATTAGACAAGGACATCAGATGAGGAAAATCAAGACAGTGGCACTTTTTATTTTTTACATTTATTCAAATTTCTCTAGAGCTCATTTACCAGGCATTCCTAATAATACCTAGTTATTTCCATCAGATTGGAACTGATAAAAAAAAATCCATGTAAGTAACTTTCCACAAGCTTTGGGCTCAAGCTTTGTTTACTTGTTCAAATCAAAAGTCCTAAAATACATTTGCAATGAGAAGTATCGGTCGGTTATCTCACTGTACCAAGTTTGTTATAAATTGTCAAAGGGGAGATAATTCGCATATCAATATCCTATTGAACTTGGACAATATATAACTAACTTGGTAAAGGGAATTCTTATTCTGAATAGTAAATTTTTTTCCACGTGCATGCCAATGCTTTACGAAAAATCTACATTTCATCTTTGATTCCGAACTGTTTACTTTTTAAACAAAGACCCGCAGTTGTTTTGGTAGAATTTGAAGTCAGATATCATCTGTGAAATGTTACACAACATCACGATGAGAAGCTGTTTATAATTATTTTATTGCTATGTTTTGTTACAAAGTGATGTGTTAAGAATGAAAGTTATGGCTTTTGAAACAGACAAGTGATTATTTACAACCACATTTTCACACCCATGAAATTAACATGACAGTATGGAGTTATTATTAGATCTGACAGTAACGGAATAGTTCCAGTTCATTAACTTCTTCAAAAAATGTCAAGACACCTGTAGGTAATTAAACACTTGAAAACTAAGAAATTATAGTACCAATCCTAACAGGTAGCCAAAAATATGCACTCTTATATTCTTATATTGGTTTGAGTCAGTTTTACAGTGACTTTGGGGAATGGAGTCATTATATAATCAAAACCATTTACATGTGCCTATAGCATCATCAAAATTCTTTGTATTTAAGGGTTTAAAGTCTTGTCCATTGTAGCTCAGCAATCTTTATACATGGCGATCATAACAGCTAAATTTTTGCTTGCACTGTAAATAAATCTATCCCCTGAACCCATCCATTTACCTAAAACTGAATTTGATGTAATTAACAACTGGTACTGTAGCCTGATTGGCCACATTTTCTGCCACAATCATTATTCATCCAAAAAATAATCAATTGCATTCAGTTTGCATGAAGGACTAGTTCCAGCAGTCCACACAATAACCTAGTTTGATGTCCAGAGATACACTATCTTTAGCAGAAAGTTTGTACCATTGAGGTAACCAAGGCTTTCAACAAACATATCAGGGTGACCTTACACTCAAATATGATTATAAGAATTTAGATTTTTCTATTTCTGTAAACAGAGGTTTATTGGGTTAACATTTTTCTGTTTCCAAAATTATAGTTCTTAGATCAAACATGACTCAAATCAATCAAATTTCAAGCTAAATCAAATTGACTGTAGAATTTGAAGTTCTGACTGCATTAAATCAAAATTTAACACAGAAATATCTCATTATGATCTGTACCAGTTGAACTCTTTAAGTACACTTTCTGGAAGATTATGGTCTGCACTGTGAGTAATCTTTCACATAACCTAATTACTGCTAATTACATTATTGCTACTGAAACATAGTGAAACACAATGAAGTCCCTACGCTTCAATTAACAATGAAAGGATATGGAGTAAATGTCTCTACAAATACTATTACACTTATTTGAACCCTAACAGTTTATACCTACCCTAATTTGAGCCCTGGTATTTCCTTCCTAATTTGAGCCCTACAAGTTTCTATTTACCTTAAAATGAACAATGAAGGGATATGGAGTAAATGCAAATGAGACATAGTCTCCACAAATACATGGTAAAACCAAGCAATGGAACAACACTTTTAGTGTTGTTCATCTTGAAGTCACCATGAGGCCCTCAAAAGTGAGCTGTGCTCATACCTCATAGTAAGTTCAAGACAGCCCCTAGCACCAGTTTGAGCGGAATTCATTGCTAGATGTCAAGCAACACTACATCCATGTTTTTTCTGGCCATGAATGAACCCTTGCAATTTCTTCTTACCCTAATACAAGCCCTAGCAATTTTTACTTGCCAAAATTTTAGCCCTAGAAGTTTATGTTTACCCATATTTATGTTCGACCAATTTCTACTTACCCCTTATTTGAGACCTAGAAGTTTCTACTTACCCTAATTAGAGCCCTACCAGTTTTTACTCACTCTAATTTGAGCCCTACCAGTGTCTACTTACCCTAATTTGAGCCGTACCAGTGTCTACTTACCCTAATTTGAGCCCTAACAGTGTCTATCTGCCCTAATTTGAGACCTAGCAGTTACTACTTACCCTAATTTGAGCCCTAGCAGTTTCTACTTACCCTAATTTGAGCCCTAGCAGTTTCTACTTACTCTAATTTGAAACCAAGAAGTTCCTACTTACCCTAATTTGAGCCCTAGCAGTTTCTACACCTGCTGGTTGTCCTGCAATTGATACCTGAAAAGAAGATATCCAGGTGCAGCATGAAATATTAAATAACCAAACTGATATCTTAAACTCCAATTCTACTTAAATCCTTACTTCTGAATCTGTGGACTATTAATATGCCAAAATCAAACTGTATCAAAATAAATTGTGTATACCTTGTATATGACAATTCATATCAATATGAGAAGTGGAAATTTGGTAATTTTATGGTCTAGCAATCTGCAACCTGGCATCTGCATATCTCTTTTTATCTGTTATTATCTGACAAACATATATATAGCTATTAGAAAAAAAATCTTTCACAAAATTTTTACAGAAACTATGACTGTGCAAAGTGACATTTAAGTTTTAATTTTTTGTGTGAAAAGTCAATATTTTTTTTTTCTTGGTAACAGCCTACCTCAACAAAATAAAAAACTTTGAATTTAAGAACCACATATACAAAATTTTACCTGATTACTTTTTTCTTGAACATGATTGCCTCGATTTGAGTCAGGAAAATGAATGTGACATCCCGTCTCTTGCATTACCCGTTTTATATTGTTACCTCCCTTGCCAATTACATGGGAGTGGTCTGTGTGGGATACATCCATTTTCAATGTCACTCTGTTACTCTGTGGAGTAAAAAAACATATTCAATAGCACTTTATACATTTCAATCAGCACATCAGCATTAAATAATATCTCTACTGTACAGTTCAAGACTATGAAACCATATTAAAGATAAGGGATATTTTCCACTAGTGTGAGAAATTCTGTCTTTTTCCCCCAAGTATGACGTGGAATTTCTCTCACAAGTGAATATGTCCTGAACTTTAATTTTGGTCAAATATTTCATCAAATACAACAATCAAACTGAAGCAAAGTAAAATTTGCTATTCCTTGTGCAAATTTCAACTGTGACTTTGAATCTGTACATAGTTTATTTTTATGGTAACAAGAGTGGTGTCAAACAAATCACAACGCTGGATCATGAAAGACTGTGCCACCCTGTATACTATGGACTGTCTTATATGGGAAACAACCATTTATGGATGAAATGTTTGTCTTGAATTTTGTAGCTGCCATCTACACTATTGCTTTAGTGAAATATCATTGATATATGCATAGTTGTGAGAAAAAAACCATGAACAAAAAATCCAATCTTACATTCAACCATAAAATGTAGGCCAATGTTACAATTTACTGTCATATAAAAGTCTTGACAGATGGAAGTGGACAATGTAATCATACACATCACTTTTTACACCAACAATGAACTCAACACTTATGCTTTTCTACCAATGCAACCTGCAATCATCAATAACTGTTGAGTTTGTGAAGCCTTTGAAAATTTTAAATTTGGTCATCTGTACTTATTCCTTTGAAAATTTGAAATTTGGTCAAAAATTTTGAATTTGATAAAATATACTTTTGAATCAGACTGAGAAGTGTCTCAAATTCTTATAAGTCTTTTTATTATATTTGAGCTGGTTCTAATACTCAGTTTTGGGCATTTATTGTGCTAATTAAAATGTTCATTTTGATTAGGTTTACAGTATTTTTTTTTATTTTGGTACTACTACATTTGATGATACAATGGTAATGGAAATATAAATTTGGTATCCATCGTGTTGTTATCAATACATGCTTCAAGATGAAGAACAACAATAAAAGTGTAATTCCATTGATTCATGTTTTACCATGTATTTGTAGAGACTTTGTCTCATGCTCATTTACTCCCTTTCCCTTCATTGCTTATACATATAATTTATCACAGAAGAGACAGAAGATACATGGATGTAGTGTAGTATGACTTTTAGAAAAGAATTCTGCTCAAACTGGTGTAAGGGGCAATCTTCAACTTACTATGAGGGCTCATTGTTGAACGCCTCATGGTGACATCAAGATGAAGAACAACAATAAAAGTGTTGTTCCATTGCTTGGTCCCACCATGTATTTGTACAGACTTTGTTTCACATGCATTTACTCCATATCCTTTCATCGTTTATCAAATACGCTGTCATCAGTATATACATATCAAAGTATGTACTCTCTGTCTAACAATGTAACCTTGTATTCCATACAATAAGGCTAAGATTAACCCGGGTCGTCCTGGCCTTAAAACTTCAATTTTCATCAAAGAGTTACTATAGAACAATAAAATTTACCAGACAAAACTTTCCTTTACATATATACTTCAAAGAAATACAACAATGATATTTTAACAAGTAAAATTCTTTATTTACAATTAATGGCTAAATATTTTTGCTGCACAAACACTGGGGTGAGTTAGCACAAACATTAAGGTGAACATCCATTCATTCTTTCAACATATAAGACATATTGTTAGGGAATTATTTACTTTGATATTAAAGCTGATAAAATCTTAATATCTATCCAACTGCATTGTCAAATAACCTTGTTTATAAAATATCTATTTATTTCATTATTCTTTATATAAGATTTCTTGATACAGTTTGAATTTTGTCGCCACTTTATTACATGCTGTCAAAACACACATAAATGCATAATTACAGAAATGCCCTGCTTTGAACTTTAATTAATTTACCCTTTACCCTTTTTTTCAAAACCTTAAATTCAATAACATTATTTGCATAACATTTCAAGGTCTTTGAAAATTGATTTCTTTATTCCTGTAATATGTTTCATAAGTCAAAATTCCCACAGATATAATAGTCCATAATGAAACACCTTGTATTTATCACTAAACAAGGTTGCTATCAGTCTTTGATGAGAGTTTATCTACTTGTATCTTAACTTATGTGTCATTAAAATTACAAGTTTGGTGGCTAGATTCCAATCTAAATAATAAGAGTAAATTATATATCCCCTGTGATAATACATGTAATAATTGTCATTCTAATACAATTTATGTAATAAATTTTAAGAGATTCGTGAATACCAATACAATCCACCTGTTAGCATGTCTACTTTTTCATCATCATCTCTGAAACCCCCTCCCTCATTTTTGCTTTGGTATTCATTTGCCGATGTACTCTGAAACCACTGCAGCAATTTGAACCAATCTTAGCAAGAATGATGTATGGCTGGTCATTTGTAAAACAAAAGAATGCTCATTTCAAATTTTGAAATCCAAAGGGCAATAAATCCTACAAAATTGTTGAAAACTGAACTTTATCTGTAACTCCCATATATAAATTCACATACAGAATATGTAAACATCTAAACAGTCCAATATCCAGTGGTATTTAAACAAAAGAATGTGAGCTCTCGTTTAGAAAAGATAAATTAGTCGATTACATTGTTTAGGTCTGCTGTTAGGTGCTTAAAAAGTTACTTATAATGTAAAATATTCTACTTTTTCATGTGCATGTGACAGACTTCTATATATACAAATGACAAAAAGTTTTTGATTGAATGTACTTTACATATTTAAGATTTTTGATAATTTTCCTCTTAAAGAGACTTGTGGATCGTACCGTTTCTTACAGCCTGACATTGACCAGAAAAAATATGCTTTTCTTTAAATAATCATCTTTTCATGTGCCGATTTTCGGCAGGGTACATGTAGCGGTTCAGATACAATAAATCAAAACAAGAGTTGTCAGAAGACAACATAGCTCGCTAGGGATTCCAGTAACATCTATGCACAATAAATTCGAAAGAAAGCTTTCTTCACAAGAAAGTCACATATGAAATATAAACATCATATCACTAAACAACTTAATTCTAGAAGCAAAATTAAAGTTTTTAAAAAATTGCCCTCAGGGCAAGGTCAAGGTCAAAATGTCTACAAATATGGTACCACTAGAAAGCTCTCATCATAAGCAAGTCACATACCAAATATGAACACCCTACCTTCTAGAGGTAAGGTTAAAGTTTTTCAAAAATTGCCCTCAGGGAAAGGTCAAGGTCAAAATGTCTACAAATATGGTACCGCTAGAAAGCTCTCATCATAAGCAAGTCACATACCAAATATGAACACCCTACCACTAAAAGCCTGCCTTCTAGAGGCAAGGTTAAAGTTTTTTTATATAGGTCAAGGTCAAAATGTCTACAAATATGGTTCTACAAGAAACTCTCGTCACAAGGAAGCCATATACTAAATATCAACATCCCATCTCTTAACGTTTCCATTCCACAAGCAAGGTTTAAGTTTTTGCTGACAACGCCGACGCAGACACACGGGGTATGACAATAGCTCTCCAGACATTCGTCCCGGCGAGCTAAAAAAGACGATATTTCACTGTTTTTCTTTCCATTTTTGTTAACAAAATCGATTACTACTCACTCTTACACGTGGTTTCTTTCAATGAAGACACGCCTCTTTTTCCTGATGGATACGTAGACTTGACCAATGAACCAATGAAATTTTGAGATGATGATTACCGGGTATAAAAAGTAAATGGCGCTGTTTCAGGACAACATAATTTTCTTAGCAACAATGAAAGACCTTTTGGATGACATCGTTTCTTACACAGTAATCGTTACTAAAGTGGTCTATAAATGATGTATGTTAAAAATCTATCTGTACATACAATTTTGTCAGGGTACATGCATTGATGCACCCGATAGCAATTGATTTTGACCGTCTGTCAATTGAATATTTTTTTCACAACAGTTAATTATTTAAGAAATTCTCGTATCAATCCTGCTTATGGACAAGTTTAATCATTTTTCCCTACAGAACAAAGGTCTGGTAAATGAATGACGTTTGAACTAAATATTGTATTCGTCTGTTTCTTTTTTAAATCTTAACATTTTGTTGGTTGTTTACTTTCGTCGCCATGCTCTTATTTTGATCAGAAAAATCTTATAATCACAGAAGAGTTTTTCTAGAAGGGAGATAATTTTATACCACTAGATTTCCCGCTGTAAAGTGGCCATCAAAACAAGAAAATGTATGGTTCCTCTGGACAATGGCTTTTTAATAGGGTGTAATGTTAACATTTGTTGTAAGTTCTGGCTTCTCCTTTAGATAGGGTACATGTATGAATATAATCAACATAATCTTTTTTAAAGGTGCCACCTTATATACTAATGTGACCAAGTTTTGTTCTGATTGGTTTAGTAGCTTCAGAGCACAAGATCTTTAATTGCATTTCTGGAGGGGTCCTATATTTAACTACATGTATGTTCCCAGCTAGTGACCATCTTTGATCAAGTGTGAACATAAAAAAAAATCACAAATTTTGAAGGGGACCACCCAATGACTTTTGAGACCAGGTTCGATTCCATTTGGCAAAGTTGTTTTAAAGGAAAAACTTAAATGAATGAAAAATAAATGAAAGATGCTGGAAAACAGACTTAGGGAAAACAGACGGAGACAGACAATGAACACAAAGTGATAGCAGAAGAAGCTCACCCTGCCTAAAGCAAGTCTAGAAGACTGTTATGGAATGACCATATGGCATACCGACAGTGAAGGATAAATTTCTGTATAGCCATTCCTCTCCCGCCGGGTTATATTTTCCTTTTCCAGGAGCAGTTAAGGTTATCTGTTCAACGGTCTTACTCTGATTTAGTGTATCTTTATTATTGCAATACTGCTGAGCAAATGTTAAACAATGTTAAATCAATCAGTCAATCTCCATATAAAGACTTACTTTTGTGTCCAGTATGGACATAATGTGCTCTTTGGCAGATCTGACATCCTCAGGATAACCGACAACTTTAATGTGTGGATCTGTAAATTGAAAGACAACATTTAATGTGTGGATCTGGAGTACAAAAAAAAACAAACTTTAATGTGAGGATCTGTAAAACAAAACTCAATACGTGGATCTGTAAATAAAATTCAATAAGTGTGTTCATGGGACATGGATGCCCCCTGCTAGGTAGCTATCAGCAAACAGAAAGTAGATGAGTGATGGACTTTAAAAGTTGAGACAATACCAAGGCTTAAGACCAAATTTCAAATCATTACTGCATACACATGATGAAAATGTTTGGATGTTGTACTATCTCTAATGCTGAACTTTTGAATGTATGAATAGATTAGAATAGAACAGGAATACAGAAATGTATGGAAAGTGGATGGTGTCAGAATTACTTATTGGCTTTGAGGAACTTCAGTTTCCTCCTGTTTGCAAAATTTCCAACAAAAGCAATGTGTTTATGCTAAACATATTTCTATATGAAACAGCAAAACCAACTTATATTTCAACAACTGAAAACTTTCATAGACTTATGGTATGATACAGAGTACAGCAAAGCTTTCTCATATATTATTCTCTCACTTTCATAAAAAGCTATAGGGAAAGAACCCTGTCAAACATAATCAAGTATAATTTGCACTTTCTTTATGTGTGGTATAAATAACAGTTTATCCCCAGGATAACATTCAAATTTCTAACTTTCTTCCATAATAACTGTCAAAATTCACAGTGTAAATAATTCCAATTTAATGCTTGGTTATCTTCAATTTATTGAAAGGCAATTTAAATTGATGTCTTATCAATATAAAAATTTCACACAGATTCTAATTATAATATATTTATAGAAACTTGTATCATAAGTTTCAAATAACAATAGTGGTTCCTATAATAGACTGCGAGACCCTTTAACATTGTGAGATTTCATTCATCAAAAACTTACTACTGAGTAACATTACTTTCTTTTGCTTCTTTCCAAAATTCACATAAAATTTTAATACTACATATATGAAGCATGTAACCAGATTAAAGTTAGATAAACAGCTTTATGTATTATGTAATCACAAGCAGTTTACTTTCAATGCATTCATAAACAGATGATATCCTTTACAGTCATAAAATTATGTAAGACAGCAAAAATATCACTATAGACTTGTCAACATCCAAAGATGTCATCAGACTCTTGTTAGTACCCCAATATGTCATCAGACTCTTGTCAGTACCCCAATATGTCATCAGACTCTTTGTAAGAATCCAAATATGTCATCCAACTCTTGTCAGTATTCCAGTAGGTCTTCATATCCTTTTCAGTATCCCACTTTGTCACTAGTCTCTTTGTTGTTAGTATCCCAACATGTCATTAGACCCTTGTCAGTATCCCAATATGTCATCAGACTTTTTTCAGTATGCAAATATTGAACTAAACTCTTGTCAGTACCACAACATGTCATCAGACTTTTGTCAGTATCCAAATATATCATCAGACTCTTGTCAGTATGCCATTATGACATCAGACTCTTGTCAGTACCCTAACATGTCATCAAACTGTTGTCAGTATCCCAATATGTCACAAGGCTCTTGTAAGTACACCAATATGTCATTAGACTCTTGTCAGTGCCCTAACATGTCATTAGATTTTTGTCAGTGCCTCAATATGTCATCAGACTCTTGTCAATATCCCAATATGTCAACAAACTCTTGTCAGTATCTAAATATGTCATCAGAATTTTGTCAGTATCCCAATATGTCATCAGACTTTTTTCAGTATGCCAATATATCATTAGACTACTGTAAATATCCCAACATGTCATCAGACTGTTGTCAATATCCCAATATGTCATCACACTATCGTCAATATTCAAATATGTCATCAAGACTCCTGTAAGTGTCCACAGATGTCATCCAACTTTTTTCAGTACCCCAATATGTCATTAGACTATTGTCAATATCCCAACATGTCATCAAACTGTTGTCAATATCCCAAAATGTCATCAGACTCTTGTCAGTATCCACATATGTCACCAGACTCGTGCCAATATCCCAATATGTTATAAGACTCTTGTCAATATCCAATATGTCATTAGACTATTGTCAGTATGCCAATACGTCATTAGACTATTGTCAGTATCCTAATGTGTCATCCAACTCTTGTCAGTACCCAGATATGTCATCAGACTTTTCTCAGTATCCCAATATGTCATCAGACTCTTGTCAGTATACCAATATATCATTGGTCTCTTGTCAGTATCCCAATATGTCATCAGACTCTTGTTAGTATCCCAATATGTCATTGGTCTCTTCTTATTATCCCAATATGTCATCAGACTCCTGTTGATATTTCTTCAGTTTCTTCAGTTCTGTCATTTCTCAATATCATCAGAATTTTGTCATGCAATATCCTTATGTGTCATCAGGCTCTTGTCATTTCATCAGATTCTTGTCATTATGCAATTGTCTCAACATGTCTTCAGAGTGTGGTACATATCCCAATATATCAACAGACCCTTGTCAATATCTAATTAATTACGTAATCAGACCCTTGTCAATATCTAATTATGTAATCAGACCCTTGTCATTATTCAGTTATGTCACTAGACTCTTGACAGTGTCTCAGTATGTCATCAGACCCTTGACAGTGTCTCAGTATGTCATCAGATCCTTGTCAGTATTGCCACCTTGTCACCAGACTCTTGTCAGTGTCCAATTATGTCACAAGACTCTTGGCAGTGTCCCAGTATGTCATCAGGCTCTTTACAATGTCTCAGTATGTCATCAGACCCTTGGCAGAGTCTCAGTATGTCATTAGACCCTTGGCAGAGTCTCAGTATGTCATCAGACCCTTGACAGTGTCTCAGTATGTCATCAGACTCTTGACAGTGTCTCAGTATGTCATCAGACTCTTGACAGTGTCTCAGTATGTCACCAAACTTTTGACAGTGTCTCAGTATGTCATTAGACTCTTGACAGTGTCTCACTATGTCATCAGATCCTTGTCAGTATTGCCACCTTGTCACCACTCTTTTCAGTATCCAATTATGTCACACGACTCTTGGCAGTGTCTCGGTATGTCATCAGACTCTTTACAGTGTCTCAGTATGTCATCAGATCCTTTGCAGAGTCTCAGTATGTCATCAGACCCTTGACACTGTCTCAGTATGTCATCAGACTCTTGACAGTGTCTCAGTATGTCACCAAACTCTGGACAGTGTCTCAGTATGTCACCAGATTCTTTGCAGTGTCTCAGTATGTCATCACTCATCCTGTTTGATTTCCTACCTTATCTTTTCCATATCAGATGATATGTACGATCAGATAATATTAACTACAGTTGAAAGTGCATGATGATATGTTGTCTATACCATGTTTTATCAGACAGATAAATGTCTGCCAGTTTTCTTCTGATCTTGGTTGTTAATTTCACATTAAAATGTAATTTACAGTCCTTTAATCTAACTTTATCATGATTTTATAAATCAGTTGTAAGAATTCTCCAGCTTTGAAGCTATCTTAAATTTTGACATGTAAAGTTAGTTCAAAAATTTATTTTCAAGAAAAAAAATACAACAGGTGTTGTAGAATAGGTATGGATCATCCTAAATCTAAAACTTGCCAATATAACTTACCAGTAATAATAACTGGATGTAGGTACTGGGTATTGGTTTATGAATCAAACAATAATGAAATGAATCAAACAATAATGAAACTACCCTAACAGTCAATTGCCACTTTGGTCATCTTAGCCAATCTTGGTTTCTGATGGACCATGAGTAAAATCATAAACATGATGACAATTGTAAGGGCTTGTAACATGATCAAGTGGTACACTGATGACATATACCTGGCCTAGTATGATTGTATGATGACATATGCTAGTTCGAAAACTGATTTGAATGACTGATGACTGGTGGCATGATATATCCAGCTCGCAGACTTCGTGGAATGAGTGATGACATATACTTGGCTTAGTATGACTGATGACATATGTTTGTATGAACAAGAGCTGTCGCCGAATGGCAGCCAAATATACCCCCCGCTCATTGAATCCTGGATCGATATGGTAAGTGCAAATTTAAGTTGGTGTGGACACAATACAGGTGTGGACACAGTATACAAGTGTGGACACAATACAAGTATGGACACAATGATATAATCTTCAAGAAAGAACTTTTCACTAGGATTTAAATGAAAATACTCGTCTAAATCTGACAAATATGAAATTCACCTTTTTTTTAGCCTATTTGACATTTTACACAAAAATCATAAGCATTAGAGAAATTTCATTACAACACTTTGAAAACAACTTTTCAAAAGGATTACATTGAAATTAGTGTGTCTCTACAACAGTTTGACTTCACAATATCTTTGCTTAAATTTTTTTCTTGGAAAAAAAAGATAATTGCAGGAGAAATCAAATTCAATTTATCTCCCCTTCCTGATTTCAAACAATAATCATATTCCTTCATGCACATCTACATATAGTGTTCTTCCTTTGTGTAAAGTTTCATCAAAATTCTTCAAGTAGTTTAAGCGGAGTTGCGCTTACGAGGTAACCCATATATAGGGAATCAACAAAAAGTCAAAGTCGAATTATCTCCCGTTCCTGGTTTCAGACAATAATCAGATTCCCTCATGCACATCTCCATATAGTGTCCTTCCTTTGTGTAAAGTTTCATCAAAATCCTTCAAGTGGTTTAAGAGGAGTTGCGCTAACAAGGTAACCCATACATAGGGAATCAACGAAAAGTCAAAGTCGAATTATCTCACCTTCCTGGTTTTAAATAATAATTATATTCCTTTATGCACATCTCCATAAAGTGTCCTTCCTTTGTGTAAAGTTTCATCAAAATCCTTCAAGTGGT
>MJUU01015352.1:191040-215809 GCA_002080025.1 Modiolus philippinarum | reverse complement strand
AAAATTTTGGTATCGTTTGAAAGGTCTTGCCACAAGGAATACACATGCAAAATATGACAGCCCTATCATTTACCATTCAAAAGATATACCCAATGTTAAAGTTTTTTGTGGACAAACAGACAAACAGACAGACAGACCATAAACTATATGCCCCCCGAAACTTCGTTTCACGGGGGCATAAAAATGCTTACAATGTCCAAATCATTACAAGAAAGTTGCATACCAAATTTGAAATGAATCCTTTTGGGCAGAGCAGAGAATGCCATGACAAACTAGATCTGTCGTCGAATGGCAACCAATTATGCCCCCGCTCATTGAACCCTGAATCAATATGGAAAGTGCAAATTTAAGCGTGTGTTGACACAATACAGGTGTTGACACAGTACAAGTATGGACACAATGATATGCCTCCCCTTTTTCCAAAATATATAAAAGGGAAGTTCTGGGCCCGAAAATCAATTCTATGGGTGCTAGGCAATCTTCCTGTAAAGTTTCATCCAATTTGAGGCACTTTGAATTTTCCCGCCTTTTTTTCAGTTTCCATAGCAATGGCAGCCATTTTGAAATTCTGAGACCCAAAATCATTTCTATGGGTGCTAGACATCCTTCTTGTAAATTTTCAGCAAATTTGAAGCACTTTGAATTTTCCCGCCTTTTTTCAGTTTCCATGGCAATCGTGGCCATTTTGAATATTCCAAAAGATATGTGTGCGAACATCTACTTATTGTAAGCTAGATTCCTTTGAAGTAGTTGGAATTTGTTTGCAAACTTTCTAAAAAAACATAAATAGTTGTGTTTTTCATTCGTACGGACGGACGGACGGACGGACGGACGGATGGACAAGGGTAAAACAATATGCCCCCGACTTTTCGTCGCGGGGGCATAAAAATATCATGGGAATGAACCGCACACTTAATTGTGACAGACAGACAGTCAAGCGTATTATAATACGGTATACCTCCTCATTCATTGCGTAGGAAATGAACAAAACTTCAATGGGACTTTAACATTACAAAAATATAACTTCATGTGGACTTGAAAATTTGTTATAATATTAAGCAATCAGCTGTCTACTTATTCAATATACTGTCATCTAACTTAACATTAGTCATTACTTGTATAACAGTTAAGATAGATGGTTGTGAAACCCTATCCCTTCTGTCAAATCTAATTGACTGTGACTTAATTTTAAACAACTCATTGAAATGATCAACACAATTAATTCACTTCATTAAAATCAAATTAAATAAAACTTTTCAAAACTTTCTCTTCATTTTTGCTAAAGATATTGGAATGACCATATTGCAAACCAATTTGTTTCTATTATTGCCTCTTCAAACTATGAATCATTCTGTTGAGTAATAATTATATGCCCAGGTAGAAATAGAAGGTTTATGTCCCAATGTAAGGCTTGTACATCTACATGTATGCATACAAACTAATGAATAAGTCCAATAATGTACAATTAAATTTCAAAACTTGAACGTTTTGCTGTTTTGTTCTCAAATCAGAAGGACTACAAACCACAAATTCAAAAACATCTTCCCTTTAACATTTTGTTTATTTGAGATGAAAATGAAAATTGTTGTTGCTCAATGTGTAAAAACTAGAAATGGTGCATTATATGATATCAAAACATATTTCTTTGGAATACTTTAAAGAACTCAAGAACCTCTTTTATGCAAACCAAACCTAGCAAAGTATTATGGTCAACAACTGACATACAATGACTGAATGCAGCTGATCCCATGCTATTAGTAAGAAGCCTTTGTGAGTCAGAGATAGACAGACAGACAGACAGACAGAGAGAGATATCATATTTTATACCCTTTTCATACTATAAAGAGAATTTGCAATTGATCTTTTCTGGTCCTATAAAAAGAGTTAGTCTTCAAAGAGAGACGACTGCAGCTTTGGTGTGAACAGTTGGGATCCACTGTGATCAATTCAAGTGATCTGATATACGCGTGCAATCAACCCAATTGGTTTTAATTTGGATGTCAATACCTAATTGCGATCGACCTCAATCGATTCAAATGTTTCAAATAAGAACATGAAACAGGCTTTATAAGAATCGATCTTAATTTGGATTGATCACATATATTTCTAATGTGAACACAGTCACAGATGTCAAATAAGAACTTCTCAAACAGAAGACAAATAAGGCATTTTTACTATCAATTTACAGATGTGAGAAATTTTACAAAGACGTACAAAAAAAAACACTTGAAACAAAAGTTTTAAATTCAATTCAAAATAAAATATTCCTACTTAAAAGAATGAATTCTAGTTACAAGTTCTTTAAACACATTGATTATATACTGTTTGTATAAAATACAATTTGTTGTTCAGATGAAGAATATTGAACAATAGGAATTTGTGATGACAAACTTTGGTCTGAATTTACTATAACACCCTATAATCTATACCTAAATGATCTACACTTTAAGCTTTAGGATACACTTCTATAATAAAAATATTCATATATATTTTACATAATGCCAAAATAATCACATTTTAATATGGTATATGCAATGTTTGGTCTAGACCAGAACAATTAATTATAATGAAATAAAAATAAAGTCATTTAGATATTTTGACTAAGTTGTGTTTATGAAGGGATAAAACACGAGTTGTCAGGAGACAAAACAGCTCTCCGGGTTTTAGAATGACCTCAATGCACAATCAATATAAAAGTTCCAACATTTTTGTAATTGTAATTTTTTAAACAAGATAGAAGGAAGCCATATACCAAGAGGAACTCCTTACCACTAAAAGAACTAAGTATCAGGTGCACATCTACACCAGGTGAACAACATATCCTGAAAGTTTGGTTGGAATTGGACCAGCAGTTTTGAAGGAGTTGTGGATTCAAAACAGACAGACTCACAAATGAGCAATTTTGAGTCATTGAACCTCTAAAATCTGTAAAATCAAATTTTGAGTACGAGGTGCACAATGACACCAAGTGAACAACATATCCTGAAAGCTTGGTTGGAATCAGACAAGTAGAAGGAGTTGCAGATTCAAAAATGGACAGACGACGCAGGACAACGACAACGACGACGTAAGACAACTGATAGTAATCCCTATGTGTCGACTCTGCTAACAGCAGGCAACACAATAACTCTAGAAGTAGGGTTCAAATTTTGGAAGGTCAAAATGCCTACATTCCACTGCATTCCATATGCAAGGTGAAAATTTTTGCTGAAGCCAAGATGCTGATCCTGGGGTATGACATTAGCACGAACGAACTAAAAAGATTCTGGGATATTAATATATGCAATATGGAATATTTGAATTATGTACAAAGGCTATTGGGTTATGGTAGATTTTAGTGAAAAGTTTTGGGATTTGAGATATCAACTTTTACCTCCCAGCATCATACCTAACTGATTTTCAGCAGTGGCTTTAGTGTATTACATTAGTCTAAAACCAATTATAAATGGAATTGTTTTCTTTACATACATACATATAACATAAGCAAAACTGATTCATTTGAGGAAAATAGCTAAGTAATATTCATTTGCAGCCAGAATAAACTCAACCTAGTTTTAATTACACACAAAACAAGAATTTAGAATTCACTACAATAGATTTATGTTATTATAAACATTGCAACAAACTGAATCATTATATCAAAATAAAAATGAAAATAGAAATCACAGCAGTTCAACAGAAGTTCCTTCTGGTAATGCATTTATACTCTATATAAAACATGCAAAATCTTAATGTATTTTAGGCTACAGCAAATAAGGGGGGGATTTACTAAATCCTGATTCCCAGTGAATTTATTTCAGGAAATCCTGGGCTTAAATAATAGAAATCCTGAAATCTTGAGCTTAAAAACTAATCCCGGTATCCCGAAAAAGCCTCCCCCTTCCAAAAAGTGGTCAAATTTTGTTAAGTGAATATTTGTGAGTTGAAAGTTAATGATCAGTTGCACTGTAATTTCTTTTATAAGAAGCCAAAGTCACACTATGCAAACAAGAAATTGCTTTCAACATGTTTTTACATGTGTAACTAATTCATTTTAGCACTTTATTTCAAGTTTATTTTCACCAAGGAAATAAACATATAAAATAGCAATTTACTTAATTAACAAACATATCCATTCACCATGAGACTGACTACCTGCAATTTACAACTACATTTGCTAGTCATTCATACTTGATTGAAACATTTTTTTAAACCATAAATAGACAAGGAAAATGGAAATAACATTAAAATTATAATTACCAGCTGGTAGAAAAGTTTTCAAGGATAAATCTATATGGATCCCACTGTTGTGAAATGAATAATGGGAGTACTACATGAAAGACAGAAGTGGCAGTGGTGGTTGGTGGAGGGGCTTATAAGAAGTGGCAGTGGTGGTTGGTGGAGGGGATTATATAGTATTTATTCTGGGATAATTTACAATAAATTGTCTTTGCAAGCTTCTCAGTCAATATAAGATTCAATGTTAATCAGGACCAAAAGAATAATACAATGAGATGACTGTTTTGCATGTGATCAAAATTGTACATGTAAATGTATGTTAGTCAGTACAGTGTCATCCAATTTGGGACTTTCAGGATAATATATCTGAATACCACAGTACAAAATACAAGCCTGTGTCAATAAATAAACAAATGCCTCATCTAAAAGCAACAAACTATTAATTAATTTGAATTATTATTTGTGCATTATGATTGGCTTATTTGATGCAATGTGATGTTTTTTAAATATCATGTTAACTTGGTATTTCCATAAATAGTAAATGGCATTCTAAATTTGGAAACATCAGGTTTGCAACATATAAGCTATGCTAACACACCAAATGTTATGCTAATTTAAACAAGAATAATGTCATAAAATAGTAAAACAAAAAAAATCCAAAACATCATTGCAGAAGGAATTAATAAAATGTCAAAGTCAAATAATCCCCCCTTAATGGTGTTGGACAGTGAATAAATTCCTTCATGCACATCTCCATATAGTGTCCTTCCTTTGTGTAAAGTTTCATTCAAAAGAGGAATTGCACTTACAAGGTAATTGTGAAGATTAAATCAATGAAATGTCAAAGTCAAATTATCTCCCCTTCCTTGTTTTGGACATTAATTATATTCCCTCATGCACATCTCCATATGGTGTCCTTCCTTTTTTTATGTTTCATCAAAATCCTTCAAGGTGTTTTAGAGGAGTTGTGCTTACATGAAGTGTGGATGGACAGACGGATGGACAGACTGACAGACAGTGTGATTCCTATATACCCCCTAAACTTAGTTTGCAGGGTATAACAAAACTCAAAAACTTTGTCTGAAGTATTGTAAAGGGGTTTCTTTTCCAAAGAGTTTATTTTTCTCCAGTTTTGCTAATAAGATAAATCCACAAAAATAAATTCTTGCAGAAAAATAAAAAACTTATAGCATAAACTTTTAAGTCTGACAGAATGTGAAATCAAAGACTCATGATCCGGTTGAAGTTTTAACTTAAATGACCACAAACATTAGCCACTTAACAGTTATTTGCTGGTCAAATAAAATAGAACATATATAAATGATGACATTTTGTTTTGAGTTCCTACATGTAATTCATATTAAATGAAATAGTAAGAATTTACATACACATGAATGGCACAAACAAGAGACAGGATATACATGATATATATTGGAAGTAGAGAGATGAGTAACTACCAAAAAATAGAGCAAAGTGTCAAGAAATAGAAGTTTAAAGAATGTCAGAATTCATAAAATATAAAATCCAGATTCCACAGAAATACAGAAGCCAAAATTCCTCTGGTTAATTAAGCGGCAGAGTAATTTTTGGTGTAAATATGTCAAGATAACTTAGTCTTTAATAAAAGCAGGTAAAACACATCAAAACTTATCAGTAATGATTGTTTCTTTATTGGCCTTATTAAAATGGCAATGTCTAAAATAAAATATAATGCTGCAGTATAGCAGATTTTATTTTCAATAAAGACTTCATACCATGTATTCTATGCCTGTTTTTCAGATGAAAATTATTTTTTATTGTATACAACAAATAGATAGATACTATACTAGTTTGATGTCCACATTTTCTTGTCCCTTGAAATTTTTTAATTGAAGAACAAAAAAATTAATTTGATTTCACTGTGGCAAACACATAAAGTGACCTGAGGTGTTTCAAAATAAATTTCGAAAGTATCTAATTAATCACCTTTTTTATGCCAAATCACAATGATTCAAAGACATTGAAGAAAATTGTGCCCCTGTGCAAGGTACTTGTGGCTGTAAGACACATCTGATGTCACTGCTAAACACATGTTATTATTCCGACGAACAAATGGACAAGAGTAGAATAATATGACACTTGACTTTTAAAAATATATTAATTGAAGAATAACAATTTTGAAAAGCAGCAATGATCTTTGAAAATTCTCTTAGGGTGGTATACTGCAACTGCATATTTCATTATCATCAAATTAGAGGACAAGGGCAGACATTTTTCCTTTACAAAAACATTAACTGAACCAAATTTGAACACAGCACCCACATGTCTTCATGCACATCTTCAACTTGCATTTGTAACGATTGTGTAACATTTCATCAAAACCCAATCAGCTGTTAGGGAGGACATTGGCCAACAAGGTACATCAGACAGGCAGACAAGAATGCCAACGCAGGGATGGAGACTCATTTGAGGAGGTATAATAATATTTTCTTTATAATTAAAGTTTCCAATACATCTCAAATAGCAATAAAGAAGGAATAACTAAATGCCATTTTATCATTTACAGAATGCCATAAGGATATGAAGTTGATATGATCTGTATTACTAGTGTCAGGTATGAGATAACCTTCTCCATGATGTATCTCTCTGTAACATAAAGATTTCTTACTTAAATAGTCCAGAAAAAACATACACTTTCTGTACTGGAATCAGTCGAAGTTATTAAGTACATGACATGCAGTCAAATTGATTTCTGTTTATTTCTGTTTGTTTGTATGAAAGAAATGCAAGAGTTTTGCTTTAACTGCTTAAAATTTTCAAAATAGATAGGTTTAATAAAAACATTAACAACGTACACTAAGCTTATGCTAATAAGTGTGAGTTATGAGTAAACGTTTTGTATAAAACAAGTGCTGAAGAATAACGAAGGAACAAGGCATGTGGTAACAAAGTCCAGTGACATGGCAAAAAGTAAATACAGCAGACAACCACAGAGTATGGAACTCAGAACTAAGTCACTTAAAGTGTGAATTCCCATATAAACATCAGGTGCTCCAGAAGTGTAGACATGTCCCGCTCAAATAGTGGCACCCATAACATTATCAGTTGGTAAAATCCGAGTAAAGTGAAAACAAGTAATGTCAAATTTGAAATCTAGCTGACCGTTTTTTTTGGGATACTGACACAGCGTATCATTCAATGATGTCATTGTAGAATTGACAGGATGTATCCATAGTCTAACTTTGATGGTTCAAACTACAACGGAACGTCCGAACCGATGAAAGAGTTCAAGATAGAGGAGGTTCGAACTATCAAGGCCAGACTAGAGGGGATTCAACCTAACAAAGCCAGACTATCTTAAGGGACAACATAAAAGGGTTTGAAACATCTATGGTGTTCTAGATATTGCAGTCACTGGATTTCTATTGTATACCATTTATATTGTATACATCCCCCCTTTTTTGTTGTTTTTTTTTTTTGTAAAAAATGATGGCTGAAAAGCTTAGTTTAATTTTTTATTTTTAGTTTGAATAGAATGCGAAAAAGTTCCTCATTTGAACAATAAATAGTAAATGTGTCCATGGGACACGGATGCCCTGGCCATATAGATATATCGACAAACAGGAAGTAGATGAGGGACAGACTTGAAAAGGGGAGACACCGTATAACTCATCACACCAAAGCTTCAGACCAAATATCAAATCATTCCTGCATACACAAACTGAGAAATCTTTGACAAAAATTTCAGACATATGTACAGACATACAAGGGTAAAACTTAATGACCCTGTCACCTAACAGCAGGGGCATAAAAACTGGTGTTTTTATTTTACATGTACTTAATCCATTCACTTACAGGAATAACATGTCAAATCAGTAAGTCATAATATAAAATTTCAATATATACTTTAATATGTTATGTAACTTTATGATAGACACCTGACTAAAATCCACTGCTGTGAAGTACAGGTACTTATAACATCAGCATTATATATATAGAGGTACTTATAACAACTATATAGTATACAACAAGAGACTCTTCAGCATTAAATATATAAACATTGTTTTCTAGATAATAGACAGAAGAAACAACACTTGAGGTACTATGTCAATTTACAAATAAAAAGTTCACATTTCCTTGCCATCATTCTCTTTTACCTGCCTAACGAATACTGAATTTTATATTTGGTCATCAGAGAAACAGTTTTACAACTTAAAATTGAAAATTTTGAAATTAAATCTTGTTAAATAAATTTTCAACTTCATTCCAAAACAAAGGAATCAACAACCTCATTATAGAACATTGTCACAGTAACCTAATTTTGTATGAATGCTTACATTACATCACGAGATGCATGTAAATAAATATATAGATGAACCTGAAATAACACAAACTGATATCTGAACTGTGATGTAAAACTGAATGTTAGGTATTTCAGGTTTAAATTGTAGGTCAAAGTGACCTAAATATGCTTGGATTCTGCTGTAACATCAGAGAATGTAGGTCAAAGTGACCTAAATATGCTAGGATTCTGATGAAACATCAGAGAATGTGTATGCAAGGTTTAATCTTCCTGCCATTTACAGTGACTTAAGTACAAGCTCATAAAAAAACTGAATGCAAGTCAATCAAGTTTAGAATAAAGGTCAAAAGGACCCTAATTTTACTGGATGCTAATTTACCATCAGAAATATACATGTATATGCAAGCTTTTTTGATGTTCATACCATGTTCAGCGTAAGATCTGAACTTGTCCAAAAACTTGAGGGCAAGACATTCAAGCAGAAAATGTAGGTCAAAATGACCAAAATTTGCTTGGATGCTGAGGCCCCATAGTGAGGAATACATAATCAAGATCTGATGATCCTACCATGTACAGTGAATGAGATCTGATATTCCCAAAAACTTGAATGCAAGTCAATCATGTCAAAAAAGCTTGATTTTTTTGGAGGTTGCAATCAACCCAAGATGCACCAATATGCAAAGTTTGTTGACCCTACCCTGCATAGTAAGCAACTTGATAACTTATTTCTGATGCAGGTGATGACATATACATGAACATCTGGAATACTCAAATTCCAACTACAAATTCAAATTTATATAACTCAATGTGAGATTTACATAGTCAACTAGTTCTTCTTTAGTCTATATATTAGCAAAGAAGGGAATAAACACTCTGTCAGATTAATTCACATAAGTTTGTTTGTTGTTTTTGTTTATTTTTTTTCCAAATCAACAGCTAATCATCATTAATTTTGGAGATCTAACTTTTAACACCTTCTTACCCTTCTTGGACTTGGCACCAATTTTTAACTTGGATGGCCATGTAATTCTGGTATTAGATTCTTCCATAATCTGAAAAAAACAATAGTATATAGTCCTGCAAAGACAAGGCTGTAAACAAGACTATTTTTACTAACTTCCCTAATCTGTATTGTAACTCTAGATCTATGGAAGGGCTTGGAGGATTCTAAGCATGATCCCTTAAAATGGAATTTTTTAAGCAAGATTCATGAAAATTCCATTAGAAATAAGTATGAGTTGTGATTTTACCAAATTCTTTATGTGTAAGCCAAAACCACCTTGTGTGATTTTACAAATTAATTTGCCTGATTGTATGAAAGGGGCACCCACTTCCAGACACCCTCTATGTCATGAATGAATGTGAATATTGGCATTGATTTGTAGATGCAAGATTTTTCTCATAAGCATAAAAATCTCAGATTCAAACACATAATAGACGGGAAAACTAAAGTCAACACAGAGCTGTGATGAGAAAAATATCGGTAGTCAAACAACAGTAAGTGTTCAAGAAATATTCCCAGACACCCTTGTATAAGATTTCTTACTTCTCAGAGTCAAAAAGCTTTGCCGGAGTACTTGAAATCTTATGTTTGAGTATCTGAGATTTTTCTGTCTTGTCTATCGCCTCCTCTTCGCGTGCCAAGGGTTACAATCCGCCTACTCCTGGATCCTAACCCTTGGCTTGCGAAGATGCCCCTGCCTCAGCTTTTAGATTCTATTAATCTTTTCAGCGTTTTTATGTATTGCAGCAAAGAAGTGATTATCAATCTACTCCTATTTGGCTTGGTTAGCAATGGTTGTAAATATTTTATTGTGACCAGAGAAAAATCCAAAATATGAAGACATTGTAATTATTAGTTCATTTGTACAAATATAAAAATCCAAACAATAGCTCATGATCACATTGTCACTGATTTCTCCCACTGTTAAAATCCAAACAAATAATGTCACCTATTTCTACCCAGTTAGGACAATTCTAAGTAATAATAGCAATGCACTAACTGGCACAAACCTGAGTGTAATGATTAAATCACAGATTGTAAACATATAGGTCTAGCTTACTACTTATGAAAATACTTCTTAAAGATCTGGGGGTTTTCAAATCTGATTTATTGTTCCGTTATGTCAACATAAGGGATAATCAATGGAAAATTTATTAAGCCTTTTCAATGGACATTCAAATTGTAACATTTACAAAACAATGATCCTTGTCCATTAGTTTTAGGACGTCTGCCAATAATCTGACTACTTGTACAGCTTCTGTGAAGACTGTAGGAAAGGTTTGACCAAAAATAAAATCTGATATCAAGATAAAATACTGAAAAAAGAACCTTCAAAATACCATTTATAATTGCATAATTTAATCGCCACAACAAACCTAACATGTTTTGAAACTGTAGTGATTATTAAACGTTTCAGTATATATTCAGTAGAAGTGATACTCTATAGAATTTTTCACTTCTCCATTCACAAATCTGTTTTAAATTGGCAATTTTTTCAACATTACGTGACACTGACAAGACATAAGTTGTCGAAATGTGCATATGCAGAAACTAAATTCACAGTGACTTCGGTAATTAGTTATTTGTTACCGCTGGGTCCATGCCTCTGCTGGTGGACTGCTAGTCCACAAGGGTATTTAACAGCCAATTAGCAAGTAGTCAGTACTTTGGTGCTGATCCAAAAGCAGATTCTATTTGGAACTTTGTAATATCTAATTTTTTGTAAATTATGATGAAAACTAAGGAGTGTCTCCAAAATGTAAAGCTCTGTCCTGAGATGATTTTGGCTTTAAGTACATTTAGATTATATTGGTTATTTCTTCTCCATCTTAAAGTTTACGGTCTTCTAAACGTGTAGATTTTATTTGCACTGAAGAGACATAATTTGTCAAAATGCCCATATGCAGAAACTACATTCACAGTAACTTTAGTATCTAGTTATTTGCAACTTAGAATTAAGAAAATTACCGAAAGTTATTGTGTTTCTCTTAGAACCTTTAGCCTTAATGCTTTATACCCATTTCTCATAAAGCGACAATTTATTTGTTCTGATTTCAGGACCTTAATGTACAATATCTAGGTTTTTTTTCCAGTACAACACAACACTGGGAGAACTGAATACAATAATTGTTATTATTTTGTTGAGTCATTCTGTTATCTTACCCTTTGGAAGAAATCTTCAGCACTCTCTTCTTCATGGTCACAACCTATAAATAAACCAAAATATTATCAGTAACACTTCAGTCCTTGTGGGGTCTTTTTGTTTAACACACCTCATACAAGATATGTCACAGGTCAAATTTCTATTTTTTTATCCCCCTTAAAAACAAAACCATTTTTAATGCTAAATTTTGCATTGATGATCTAAACTTATTGTTTTGCATGCATAGTCTTCATAATTAGCACTATTATGGTAGGTACTAAAAGTCATGGTTTTGTGTGGTTATGCATAAAACTCTTCTATGCTATATACTGGAATTTTTTGTGCTATTTGGAAAAATTATGATCCATTTTTGGAGAAATTTGGAATCTGAGGGATAAATCTTCAAGTTATGAAACAGCCTTATTCTTTAATGTCTGTAAATTAAGACTACAAATTACACTTCTAATATCCCTGTAAACTCTATAAAACAAATAACCAGTAAAGGTATTTACATAGGATAGTTATCTTTTATCGGTAAAATTTGAAGGTTTTGGCAATAAAACTGTACAAAAGACAAGATTAGACACATATTATTATTTTCTAATGGGACATACGTCCCTCGAATATGATAAGAGACCCACTATATCTAATACATACATGTATTACATATGGCTATGAAAATATACTTTCCTTAAGTAAGCTCATTAGGTAAGCCTGGACATGAATCATTTTAAAGCCGGAAAAATGCTATATATATATTTCTGAAGGATCCATTTGTTCAATACTTATATTTGCAGTTTAGAGTGTTTACTTTTAAATTCCATACTGTCAAAAGCTTAAAGAACATTTAGTAATCAATTCAATTCAAATATTTACTTTAACTTTTACAGTTGTACTAACTTGTTTTTATGTCTTGTTAAAAATATAAATGATTCTTATCCAAAATTTAAAGGTACTTCATTACTCTATTTTTTTTAATTATTAAATTATTTCAGACTTTCTATCCAAAAAACAATAATTATGATGACTTAAGATTTGAAATCATTAGAACATGTATGTCTCTTGGTATATTAATTGCAAAATAAACATCACTTCAATTCTGCTCGGACATGTATTTATTTAGATATTCAAAGGTACATTTTTTACAAATTAAATAGAATTATATGACCTTTTTTCAAATATACAAGGAACAGACGAATGATATTTTTTTAATTTTATGTTATATTTCAATTTAACTAATCATGTCAACATAAATTCATAACCAAGCACCTGCTCTTAAAAGCAAAATCAATTTTCAAATGATAACAAATGACTTTTTGAAATATACAAAACAAAATTGATCTCAATTCATTGTAATTTGTCAGGATAATGCCACAATCTTTTTTCTTTTCTATTAGGAATTCCATCGTAACACAGCAATGATGGTATATATAGATACTAAAACTACTGATTTTATATTTGTATTTTAGTAGTATATCATGCTTAAATGTGGACAACCTAAAATATGGTCCCTCTGTATGGAGTGGATATATACGTATCTGTGGAAATAAAAAAAAACTTGGTTGACAAAACGTTTGTCATGCAGGCACTGATCATTTGTCAACTGAGTACCTGTATACGGTCCAAATTTACACCCTAATATATGTTATCCTCCCAAGTGAGTGTTGATTATTTGACTTAATAATCAATGAAAGGATATGAAGTAAATGCACATGAGACAAGGCCTCTACAAAAACATAGTAAAANTATTCTTTTAGTGTGGAAGAAAGAACACAAAAGTCTATCGTCCAACCTAGAAAACCAATTGAATACTTCCTAATTGGCGACACATTTTTGTAATTGGCGACAAAAAATACAAGTTGGCGATTTTTCTGGCGACAGATATTCAGAAGCCAGAGCCATCCCTGGCCACAAAATGTCATGACCATACAAAGCTGGTGACAAAAATCTCAAAATTGTATCTTTTACCATTGCAAGAAAAGGGGGTGGACAGACAGGACGATGGAAAAGGTTAAACTGTCTACCCCCATATCGCCTCTTATCTTCATATATCAGAATTTTTCATTTATTTCATATAGGAAGAGAAATTGATCTGTAAGAAATCTTTATCCATTATATGTTATTTTGGTTGTACAATATCATCATCCATTGCAATGTCCAAGTTCATATTTTATACATTCCCTTATCTTTAACATGTGTCAATTTTAAATTGCAAACAAAAAATAAAGATTTCTGGTATGACAGTGTTACTAAGATATTGAGTGATTTGTAAGATTGTTTGGCTTATACAACACTTGAAATGAACAGCTTTGATGAGATGATATGTAAATAAATCAGCTGTCTATATCACCTGTTAGAACACAATAAAATATATACACATGTACTCCCAGCATGTACTTTACCATCTGATGAAGATTTAGAGCTTTACATGTATAGAAATGCTAAAAATAAAACCCAGGAAGGGCACTTTTCCTAGTCTTTATTCTTTGAATTTATCAAGAAACATAGCAATCGGCCACCAACTTAACATGTCTGTCAATAGGAATCTTCCTAACAGAGTAATTTCATACCTAAAATAAAGGTCACAGACTGCATCAAAAGCATTTATTGTACCTGTCATCCCTAGGTGCATCATGCACAATAGTTGGACATGTCAGTAAGCTGGAATGGACTCAAACTATTCTACCTAACAGAGTGGCTCGTGCATAATTTGTAGCTTACAGACATCATCCGAACATTGTAGGTGTTTCCTGTTATCTTTTTTATTCCATGCAATGTAGCTGTCAAAATGAACCATGCATGCACCTAAGGCAAAACTTTACCAGACATGCATACCTAACTATATACTAGTGATCACTGGATACTTTACAGGTTAGGTATACTAGAAGTACCGAAAATTTTTCATATTTGAAGTTCTTAACAGCATGACATCTCTAAAACATAAGTACATTATTGATCAAATATCTGTTGAATATCAACAAAACTAAGTACATTGATTGATAAATAATCAGATCAATACACAAATTTCCAAATCAATGTCTTCCATTTATACTAGTTGAAAAAGTACACCTCCTGTAGATCAGTTACTTATACAAACACTGGTTTAATGGGATTTAATTAATTAAAGAAGATTGGCTCTGTTGCTTTTATTCAAAATTAATTTCATGACAGTTAAAAAAAAACAAATACCACAAAGAGTTGCTGATGCACTACTATAATGGAACTATTAATATATGAAAGGAGATCAATATAACACTACTCTGGACCAAAATTGCTGGTGTTCCAAGAAAGAACAAGACAAGGAAATTCTGCCAAGGAAAAGAAACAACTGTAAAAATCAATTTATCTTATCTTTTGTTCAAAACACAATGAAATATATTTTGTTTTCTATCCAAAAATAACCCCCCTTAAAGTGAGCTGTCCCCTTTTTCACTAGTGATGTGATTGCAGAACAGGTGAGACATATCCAATCTAGGTAACTTTTATACAGATCTTCTTCCATCATACTTGACACATAAATCTCTATACCAATATATTTTTTTAACTCAATGTTTATAAATCATCTCCATGTGAAAATTTCTGAAAACAAGATTATAATTGGGACATGAAAAGGAACTTGTACACAATCATTTAAAGTGCATGTGAATTCTCAATTAAGGATTTTCAGTCATGGTGGCCTTGTGCATGGTGAACTATATTGATAATCATCTGTTGATATAATATATATATATATACATTTCTTTCACTTGCACATGACTAGAAAGCGCAATTGATAATAAATGGACATTTTCATTGAAGATATAAAACCCCCTCTCCTCAAGAAGGCATATTTTCATTGAAAATGTAAAACCCCCTCTCCTCAAGAAGGCATATTTTCATTGAAAATATAAAACCCCCTCTCCTCAAGAAGGCAGTGCCAAACAACTTAGTTTGGAGGAAGTAACCTCAAAATCAAATAAGCCTCTGCCTCTTTGATACAAGTACATGTACAAATGCATTCATCAAAGTTTGATTTAATTACCAGCAGAATGCAAGATAATTTATGCAAACAATATACTAGTACCATATATATAGAAACCATTGTGTAATAATAAACAGAAAGACAATATCTTTGTCATGTACAAATGTACGTAAAACATATTTTTTCCCGAAAGCCCCCCTTTCACTACAGTCTGAGGATGAATACAACCAGAATTATAGTGCCCTCCATACCTATACATGTATGTATCAGTTGACAAATTATTTTACACATACTAGCTGTGATCATCATGATGCCTGAATACATGGGAAGAAATACATGTATTTTCTTGACAAATATAAAGATTTTAATCACTCAGTTCTCTATATAACACCTGTGCTGACTTGCACACTTCATCGACAATAACTAAGGCTTAGCTTGGTTTTTGCACCACACATGCCAACTGTTACTTAACAAATTTTCCATTGGATTACTCATCATTACAGGAAAACAACTCTGTGGTTTTTACAGAAGTTAAGTTACAATGTTCTTCATTTTTTACGTGTTAAAATATAGAAGAAAATCGGTCTTGTGCCAACTGACTGATTTATATATAACGTTTGAAAGTTTTAACAGGCATTTCAAGCAAATGGGAAAAAAACTATCACATGTTTCTCATTCAAAAACTAAAACAAAGAAGGTGCTATGCACTGATTTAAGAAGGAGACAAAGAAATGGACAAAATGATAAATTGTGTAACAGCTATACAGCAAAAATTTGTACATCCATATCCATCTGAATATTTTTCTGCTTCATTTCCAAACAAAAAACAATGAAAAATGTATTGCAGCAACTGCAGGGATAAACCTACCCTTGGCCCAGTAGCCCATGGCCCCTAAAATTCTGAACCAGTAGCCCAGCTGGCTACCAAAATTTCTGACATTTATTGTTGGACAAATAGCACAGGGCTAGTAGAATATACAGCTGGGGTACTATTATTACTGTCGGCCAGCAGCCAAGCCCAGCTGGCAATATAGACCCAGACATGAAGGTACATCATGTAGACTGAAATTTGAAAAAAGATAAGTTTCCATGAGTAAAAAGGCTGATGCATGTAATACCATTATCCAAAAAAATAATGATATGATCATGAGAAAATGGTCCAGTAATGCCCTTTGGACATGTATTTAAAAATAAATGGACTAGTAGTGTCTATTGCACTTGGAGTCCAAACAATGAGACTAACGAATAATGCCTACTGAACTAAGGAGTCCCAAGTCATGGCACAGTTATGTTCGTAATTGATTTTGCTCTTCACACGCTCTTTGGGAAATATGATATGAATAAATGGAATGGGAATTCTACATTGTTTTTAGACTACCACCAAAATATCAAACAAAAGTGTTATATATAATTAGAGGCAAACAGTTGGTCTTAAATGAGCTAGTATTATGCTTTCAATAATAGTAGTTGAGGTGTCCATCACAGGTGGAATTTTCAACAAAATTAAAAAGGACTGATTTATGATCAAAGAGCTACTTGCCAAAATGTTTTTTACATCTAGCCAATGAATCAATCCTAGCTTTTTAGAGACCACACTGGTCCAACAAGCAAACCTAATTTTCTACCTGACTTACTTTGACCTAGTCTGCCTGTTTATGAACTGTGGGTTCTTAAGTAGACACAATGGATGATTATTTAGCTGTAGAATTGTAGCTCTTCAGGTCCATGTGCTGATTTTTGTTTACAGCTGGACCATGGATGATAAAGTTTAACAGCAAGATGGTATAAAAAGTTTTTTAATAAAAGATTGTTTTACATTGTATAAAATATCTGTCTCCATTTTCTTAAGATTATTTCCAGAATAAATATGTTTTCTTTTTAAATGATTTACATGTATGTGTACTTTTACAACTGACACATTGGTTCTTCCAAAATGTATTTACGTCACCTCTATCAAAATCAAATTTAACATATAAATATGAAATATACAGTATTATTATTGCAGACTGTTTAGGACTTCAATTGAACCAACTCAACTTTAAATTTTTTCCAAATATAAGATGATACGATAAATCAATACAATACTTATATATTAGATTTGATGATATCTTGACAAGATAAGTATATAATATATAACAAATATCATCTGTCAGGTAAGTCAATACATATCTCAGTGCCCTCAATTTGGAAGTCGATACCTATCTTAGTACCCATTCAATTTAAACTATAAGCACAATGAAACTGTCACATCTCATAACAAAAATTGAAACATATCATTTGTTATATCGGGGAAATATTTAATGATTTTATTCAATTTCAAAACTCAATACAATGAGCTTGATGATTTAAATCGTAATTTTTTTTAATCACTACGTAAAAAAAAGTTTCATTATATTTATACAGCACTTTAGAGTAAGGTACCAAGAAACCAAAGGATCATTTAGGATTGCACCAATCTTAAAGACATGTATACTTTGTATTGCTGGTGACGTAAAAAGGTCTAATTTTGGCCTATTAATGATTAATCATTGTAGGTATTCTACTTGATTGAGATTATTTTGATTCCAGTGTTAATGTGCAGCAAAACAATGATTTTGGGAAAAGTTTTGATTGGTTTACAACAGAATGTCATCTGTTTGACTATTTACAGTACCTTCTGAATGGATACATAACATGTAAATGTACATAGAGGAGCAAGTATTGCACATTTCATAATAAATTTCATCTACATGTATCAATAAAATGGAACTTAATCAAAGTCCTGCAAGACCAATAGGGTTTGTATTAAAGTCTTGGTCAAATTTGGCCACATTGGCTTCATTCCTTGACCTTCATCTTGAAATTGACAACAGAGGTACATTACAAACTAGCCTGTATGACAAACGCGATGACTTCACTTTTCCAATAGTCAACTTCCCTTTTCTTTGTAGCAACATTCCAAAAGCACCAGCATATGAAGTTTACATCTCACAACTCATTCACTACTCAAGGGCTTGTGGTTGTTACAGTGACTTCCTTGATAGAGCTCAGTTGCTTACAAATAGACTACTTAAGCAAGGGTACGTTACCAAAAACTTAGTCATCACTACAGAAGTTTTACAGTCGACATCACGATCTTGTGGATCGCTATGGGATATCTGTATCCCAGATGACAACAGATCTTTCCCTCTGCAACTAAAGTTTGTTTTTTCCTCTATCGGATTTGACTTCACTACCGGATTTGACATGTTCAACACGGCGGGTGTCTTATAAGAAGCAGGAGATGCTTACTGTACCGGTACACCTGATCTCACCCATGGTTTTTATTGGGTCCCTGTTGTTCATCTGTATGTCTGTCTTCATTTTTCTTTTTTGTCCCGTACTTAAGTGGTGTCCTTGTTTCTTAGTGTGTCCGATGTTGCCATTGTCCATGGTTTGTTCGTTCTTTTGATCGACGGTTCGGTTCTCACTTACTTTGAAACTTCTGGATCCATAATTACCCACATTTAAAAAAAAATGTAAAATTCATAATCTTCAAACATCCTATTTTAGTGAGAATTGTTTTGGAATTGAAGATCGTGATTTCTCAGTGTCACATGACAAGATTTACCGGCCCTACAAGTCAGCAGTCATTTTCACAAAAACTCTTACGATTAAGTCTTTAACAATTCATATAGACTGAAGACCAAACATTGTGGTAAGATTTTTTTGCTAAAATGGCTCCTGATTAATTAAGTAGAATGTAACAGTAGGTCAAAATCAAGTTGCTTTTGGGATGATAAAGGTATAACTCTGGTGTTTATGTTGTATCTGCTGCACACATGTACATATGTAATTAACATGATTAAAGTAATTGCATTTTTATTATACTATGATGAATGATAAAATGAGACTTTTTAAATCTTATTTGGAAAACAAACAAAACTTTTATCATAACTATTTTTATTGTGACTAATTTTGTACACACTCAATTATGTCTAAGTGCTATAAGCTTTTGATATCAGTTTTAAATTTCAATAATGGAAATATTGGAAACCATTACATAAATAAAGGTCAAACTCAGGACAATTGAACTGTATAAACTGACCTTCAAAGATATCAATATACCTAAATATGGGTTCTGAAAAGTAAACATACACATGAATGCTGTCAACTTATAACTGTTTGTAACCTAATGACAATCAAGAGGCTCAATGAAGAATGAATTACAATAGTACTCGTTACATCCCAAACGACAATAACAGCAACATCACAGGCCATATGTCCTCAACTTGAAAACCTAGCTGTATGCTATAATTTATGAATGACCAACTCTGAGTGCAGTAACCATTAAAAAAACTTAATTGGGAAAATATGCATGACAATTTGACGAATCTGAATACATACAAATGTATTATATATATTCTTATAAAATTTTAGTTTCTTGATATTTGGGTTATTGGATGTGGTTTGTTTCCATTGATTTATTCACTTCTTTACTTTTTTTGGGGCCATTTAGGGCTTTCTATATGGTGTGAGGTTCCCCACTGTGTTGAAGATTGTATGGTGACCCCTATATGCTTTGTTGTGGGTTGTTTTAACCTATGAGACGGGATGTTGTCTCCTTGACATTTACCCCATTTCCTTTCCTTTTCATATTTTATTGGTGAGATATGATCAACAACAATCTCGTAAAATTGAGTAGTGGTTTCCACAAGATCAAAGTCCAATATCTCCTACAAAATTTGAAGAATCATAATTACGATGCTATATGATATAGTACAGTACATATACTAGTATAAATACCCTAAAAATAATGTAAAATTTGAAGTCAAGAATGTGATTCCACAGGATCTGCAAAACTATAACAAGGTGGAAATATTCAAAGTCCCATAAGTCCTTGAAAATCTGATTTAATTGAAATGTTGATGTGATATAAAGTATGCTCCATTATATATTCTGGCTGACAATCCAGTACAATCAGAATATAAAGGAGTTGCATCCACACAGACCTGATTTTAAGCAGAAACCAAAATAGTAGAGGTCAGATATTGAAATTTTATAGTAAATAAGACATACATGTAACAATGAACACCAGAATAAAGAGAGAAAACTTTCTTTTAAAGCAAAAGATAATCAGGACTGGTACGTATATACACAATAACAAATGACACATGGACAAAGGGAGGGACTCACTGACACATGAATACAATGTACTAGGTCCAAATGTCATAAGAATTTTTAAGAGGGATCTGCCATGACCAAGTTATGGTCTCAGTTGGCTTTTATGGATTCAGAGGAGAAGGTCCTTTAAATGCTTTCCAATTAAGTTTCCCACTGTCTGTCATCTTGAATGAGATGTGGACTGATCGACCATCAAGACTATTGTGACCAAGCTAAGTTTGATCCCATTCAATGGAGAAAATCCTTGAATGAAAGTTTATGACAAAGGACAAGGCTTGGACAACATACTGACAATGGCTGGGAGACCAAAGAAACTAAAGACAACAAATGATAGCAAATGCTCACTTTGGCTATAGCCAGGTGCGCTAAAAAGATCATATGCCAAGGTCCAGGTAACAAGGTTGAAAATTAGGTACTTTAGTAATTGCAGGGAGTTACAACAAGAAATATGCATTTGAAATATGAAAGCTATATAACATTCAAAAACAGAAAGACTGCAAAAAAATGTACTAGTAATATATGACCCCAAAATCTCCCCTTCTCAGGAAACTTTAGGAAGAAACTGCAGACCTTCTATGATAAAATACTTTAATCTTTTTTTAACACATTGTATCAGTTGTGTAGCAATTTTAAGGAATTATCAACATTTCAATTGATAAAACGTGTAAAACTAATTGTTTATGACCTATAGGGATGTATTTACTGACAATAATGTTATAAGGTCAGTCACATACAAAAAGTTGTGTTATATCACAAAAAGCTGTGTACATGTATATCTAAAATTATATCTAACTGCATGTACTTACACTTCATATAAAAAATCAAATGCTAAATTATACTCCACTTGATTTGTGTTTTTTGAAGCTTTGATACTAATATTGCTTTCTCTCCTGGTTGCTTTCAAAGATCAGAACTATCTTGTTTTGTTTTTATTTCAATTTTATAGAACATGTTTGGATTGGTTGCAGGGATCGGGGATAAAAGAATTAGTTTTGTATGTGACAGCTTTTTCTTGTACATTTCAATTTACCCAACTTAATGCAATTCATTAACATAATGTACTGCGTGTATATCCAGTATCCACTCTGATCATGCTCATGTCCAAGCCAATGAATACAATGAAGGAAAGATAACAGGAAACACTTACAATGGCCGAACATAACAATCACATGTCACAGGGAACTACACAAGAAAAACAATAAAACGACAAAAGACAAACATAGATAACAATAGGAACTTGGGATAGCCGGACTTGGTACCAGCACTGGCAACAGCCAGCGGTAGGGTTAAACCGGTTTATGGGTACCCATACCTCCCCTTTCTCAATCCCGTTTCCCTATATTAAATAAAACCCAATACAGGTAGACCACTAACTCTAAGACCACAATCTTGAAAAGGAAAGAATAGACAAAACATAATTTAGAAAGATGGGTCGAGGAGTGCTCACCGCTAAACATGTATAATTAGTTTGTATGTTTAATGTTGCTATTGGTTGAAGTAAAAAAACATGGGTTTCATCCAAAGCATTATAATTAAAACTCTTTTTAGGAGAAAATTCAACTTATAAGAATATAACCATCAAGGCTCCTCAAAAATGTAGGGTCATAGTCACTAAATTTTGCAGAACAGAAGAAAATGAAGAGGGCCAATTTTCTAGGGGTTTGATGAGAAATACTTGTATGATCTATCCAATGAATTTTAACTGGCCTAAAGGTGCCTAACTAAATTCTAACTTGAAACAAGATCAAGCTGTAGCAGAATTGTCCTTAATAGTTCACTTATAAAACAGGAACCAAAAGTAAATTTATCGTCAATTACTTAATGTGGCACACTCATAGATTATTTCTTTAAATATTTTCCTTTATTATCCAAACAATACAGTTCCTATATTTATCTGATCTTTCAGTCCTTTTATACTTTCAACTGGATATTTAATACCTACTGAACTTTGAAGTGAAACAAGATAGTACATTTAACATGTATGTACATACTATTTCAAAAGTAAAGACTAGATGCCAAAATGCTCATCATACATATGTCATACACGAAACATATTTAGTTCAATTCCAATCATAATATTTGCATTTTCGGTAATTTCTGCAACAAAAATAATTTTTATTTCCCTTAAGATCTAAAATATAATCATCCCAAAATTAAGAAAAATCATGCTATTGACTTTAAAATTCAATAAATGAACTTGGGAAATATGTAGTGTTTTTACAAATATTGACTTATCTCAATATCTGTGCACCCCGTGTAAGGTTTCATAATTATTGAAGCAATATTTTCATGCTTAGAAGAATAAAAAAAATATTGAATACTGAATGTCAATAAAATTTGATTACTTGTGTTTAAATGTAGCTACAAAGTACATATAAACTATTCTATTACATAATGTTAGGATACACTGTATGTGTCAAGCAAAGGCTCTATAATGGCCACAACACAAAAGTTTAATTTTCTGCAAAATTCAACTGGTATCCGATTATCGATTGTTGAAAATCGATCGATTATTGATTATAATCGATCATCTGAACATCACTACATAAAATTAAGATGTACTGCTAGCACAAGCCATCAAAGTAAGATTTAATTCAAAGTCACCAGTTTGGCAACCATCCTGGCCAAAAGTTAATTGGCAAAGCTAAAATAAATTAGGTAAATTAGATAAATTCGGCGGCAAGTAAGCCACCAAAAATTGAGTTTTACTAGCAATTCACAAATTTTTGCAGGTTTTGGTCATCATTTTGTACACAAAATTGAGGGCTGGGCACTTCACTCTTCCTCTCTGATTTCCTCTCATTATGACATCCTACCACTGGATACATTTGGTATTTCCTGATCAGATGGGCTTTGATCAGATCTAGATCTATTTCACTTTTTTGTTAACTAGATAGTACAGTTATTGGGTTAAAAGTGTTGCAGTGTTTTCCATTCCCCATTTAAGCTGGCTTTGCCGACCAGGTTCTTTTGCAGGCGGACCACCTTTGCTTTCATCAAGGTGGTCAGTAAAAACGGACATTTTTCAGTTCCGCACCGACGTAGTTTGTTTTCATTAAACGAAATTTTTTTTTTCTTACTCAAAAACCAAGTAAATGAGTTACATCTGATTTAGATGCTAGTTGTCTTGCTAGATATCAATAATTTATGTTTAATTTCAAAATAAGGTAAAAATGAAATCGAATATTCTGCATGCTTCTGGTTCTGTGAAAATGAAAATAATTATTTGAATATATTTACTTATAGTCTTTTGTACCCTCAATAAGCCTCAAAGATTTCAAATATTTATGAAATAATTCCAGTATGAATTTCTTATAATATTACCAAATTTAGATTTCAAGAAGTTGGAATAGGTAGAATAAACCGTTTAATGACACTATTAGACAATAATAACTTGATGCATTTACTACATTATGTAGCATACAGATAAAATATTTTATACACTGTACACGTAGAGTATACTTCTGAATTATAACATCTTTCTGATTCACCCCAGCAAGAATTAAAAACTAGAAACAAAATAGGGAAAAAACCCTTTTGATTACTTACTGATAAAAAACCGTAAGAGCTATGCAAAATATGTACTATCAACTAAAACTTTACATCCACAGAAATTCAAAGAAAATATCCATCGAAATCTGATGAAAAATAAAGATATGACACATTTAGAAAATTGCAATTTTGGCCCCTTTGACCCCTTGTAGCTCCGAAACAGTAAGAGCTACAAAAAATCCGTTGACATACTACTGAAAGCTTATATCAAGAGGAATCCAAAGAAAAAAATCCCATCAAAATCCAATGAAAAATAAAGATTTGACATATTTAGAAAAATTGCATTTTTGGCCCCTTTGACCCCTTGTAGCTCAGAAACGCTAAGACCTACAAAATATCTGTTGACATAATACTGAAAGCTTAGCTCAAGAGGAATCCAAAGAAAAAAATCCCATTGAAATCCGATGAAAAATAAAGATTCGACATATTTAGAAAAATTGCATTTTTGGCCCCTTTGACCCCTTATAG